>OLKM01003574.1:25000-33833 GCA_900291075.1 Melanogrammus aeglefinus | reverse complement strand
CTGGTGGACGGGTTCAGAGGTCAAAATGGGGGGGGGGGGGGGGTGTTCGGACAATGTGGGTTTTTTCATTTTCACAGAATTGCCACACATTGATGTTTTGTAAAGCCTTTGACTCAGCCACGAATAAGAGCAGAACACCGCCGGCTGCTGAACCTGACAATGACCCTGGCCTGCAGAATCCGGTTCCTGTTGAGCAAGGCTGGGTTTTCACATCAGGCCGTCAGCAATGTGACAACATGTCAGAGGCTTATTCTTTACTGCAGATGGATGGTTCACGGCATTACAACGCGAAACAGGTTGTTTCAGCCCCGAGCTAACATCCACCCAGACTAAGACGCAGATAAAAGGGCCAGCAACCTGTTTGCTCCGCCGTCTGTTCCCCTGCAGGGAGAGCCCTACACCGCACCCTGCCTGTGACCTGGCTGAGACCTGCCTGGCAGTCGTGTGAAGGCGCCACACTTTTGAATAGGCTGGGCCCCTAGCCTGCAGGCTAGCTTAGCACTGAGAACCAGCTAAGGAAAGTAAATGGGGGCAGGGGGGAAAAGATATTTTTACTGCCACAACCGCAGAATAAAAATGCTAAACTAACAGGTGTCGCAACATGGCGTCCCCGTAGTATGCACCAAGGAGCAAGACGACCGGCGATAAGGTCAAACTTGTTAGCCGTTGACCTTGGTGTTAACAAGCCAGCTGTTTGCGAGTCAAGCAACTGTTTGGTTTGTCGTCGGCTTCGACCGTTCTTTTGTGTGGTACACTG
This sequence comes from Melanogrammus aeglefinus, assembly GCA_900291075.1. Classification (NCBI taxonomy): domain Eukaryota; kingdom Metazoa; phylum Chordata; class Actinopteri; order Gadiformes; family Gadidae; genus Melanogrammus; species Melanogrammus aeglefinus. The sequence goes on along the minus strand of OLKM01003574.1, from coordinate 33,076 downwards.
TAAATAGAGTCATGTCGGAGGGAGAGCAGAGAACTCGCATTGGATCTGCTTCTAACGTGCGCATCTGAAAATACTGTTTTTTGTGTCTGTAAATATATGTGCGTGCGCCATCCAAATCTCCCAACTGACATTGAGACTATAAAAACTGAGTTTGGTGCAATGGCTGTGGAGAGTTGCACTCCTTCGAGATTTCTCGACTGTGCTCACAAATTACACACACGCCAACGCACACGCACAGCCGCACACACATACTGAAAACATACACGACTCCCAATTTTGGCATCCCTGCCTGCCTGGCTATGGCTTTGGTGGTGGAACAATAGGGCTTCTGTGTTAAATAAAGCAAATGGCACAACACACACACACAGTACAAAAGTACCACTATGGCACCATTCTACTGCAAAGTATCACTTTTATCTTTTCATTTTCTGAACTTTTTCAGGAAAATGTTAAAACTGTGTTGTGAAAAATGTTGAGGACTCCGGCACCGAAACTGAGCTGATCTGCTGACTACACTCGAAATGCCCTCATGTAAAATTCACTTTGATATGACGAAGGGCAATATATACTCCCCTATACTCAGCACATAAATGAGTCTGTGTGTGTGTGTGTGTGTGTGTGTGTGTGTGTGTGTGTGTGTGTGTGTGTGTGTGTGTGTGTGTGTGTGTGTGTGTGTGTGTGTGTGTGTGTGTGTGTGTGTGTGTGTGTGGGAGAGGGGGCGGGGGCGGGGGCGTGGGGTCAGTCTTTACCTGGACTTTATTTTCTTACTTTGGAGCATTTACGTTGGGAATGAAAGGAAGTAGGTATTGGCCTCGCTGGAGAGAAAGGTCTGTTCTCTTGTTATGTTTGTTATGTTTAGATATTCTAGCATTTACTATACATTTAAAGGCCCTTGTCACACAAGACATATGCGCAGTGTACTCTTGTGTGTGTGTGTGTGTGTGTGTGTGTGTGTGTGTGTGTGTGTGTGTGTGTGTGCACGTGTGTGTGTGTGTGTGTGTGTGTGTGTGTGTGTGTGTGTGTGTGTGTGTGCACGTGTGTGAGTGTGGTTCAGAGGCGGGCTGGGTGCATATAGCAGATGTTGAGGTCTTCTGTAATGTGCAAAAACAAGCGCATCCTCGGCCCTAACTTATCCTGTTAACCAGGAACACACCCACCCCCCACTCCTACTGAGCATGAGCAGAAGGAGCGGTTGTGAATGTGTGTGTGTGTGGTGTGTGTGTGTGTGTGTGTGCGTGGTGCGGTGCGTGCGTGCGTGCGTGCGTGCGTGCGTGCGTGCGTGTGTGTGTGTGTGTGTGTGTGTGTGTGTGTGTGCGTGCGTGTGTGCGTGCGCGTGTGTGTTTCCACAGTCCTAGCCAAAACAATCCCTAAGCTCTCATTTTATGTGGCAGGTTTCAAGAAAACATTCTATTTCCCTCCAAAACCAAAGGGCCCCATGGCTTTCTTTTCTTATGTATTTTTTTTTCTTGCTCAAACTGAGAAGACAATGAATGCCGTTCTGGAGAGAAAATAAAACCCCACTATGGACATTATGCCTGTGACATGTGTTTTTTATGTTGCTCTGTTTTTTTTTTATTTTTAAATCTAACCGCCTTCGTTTCCAGGAAGGTAGGCCAGGGATGCTAGATATAACTACCACCCGACCACCACGCCCTCCTCCTCCACCCCAAAACATTTGTTGTTCCTTTGACAAGGCTAGACTAAAGGCTAGCAGCACCATAATCCACCATCGTGGCGAAACGGGGGGGGATGGATACAGGTAACGCTAGCGGCAACACAATGGAAAAACACAAACTAACAATCACGAGAAACGCTTAAATCATTAACCACACTTTGGGAACACAAAACACACACACACACACACACACACACACACACACACACACACACACACACACACACACACACACACACACACACACACACACACACACACACACACAGAGGAGGGGGAACAGGATGGGATTGCAGAGAGGAAGGGGGTGGAGGGGGGAGGAAGAGCAGGGTCTCCATTTCCTCTCGCCAAATTTGCTTTGGCAAACGTTTCCGTGGGAACAGCGAGCGAGTCGCGCGGTTCTGCTCAGCCAGAACGAGCGGGGGGGGGGGGGGGGGGCAAGTCGGGGTGGCCCACTGCGGTGGTGGTGGTGGTGGTGTGGAGGCGGGGGGGAGGGGTTGGGTAAGTAAATACAGCTGGACCTTTCCAGCTCTTTTCCCCACGCCAAGGCAGAACTCGAGCTCCTTGGGTCAGCTGTTTATAGAGGGATCCGATGCTAACACTAATGTGCTAATATGCTAATAGGCTAGCACGACGACGAGGGGTCGTGCTGTTTATGGGAGGATCCAACGCTAATGCTAATATGCCAGGGAAACAACGGATGTTCATAGAAGAATCCAAGGCTAAAACCTTGCTAGGGCAACAAGGGCTGTTCATAGCAGGATCCAATGCTAATGCTATGCTGGCATCAAGTGCTGTTCATAGAAGGATCCAATGCTAATGCTAATACGCTGATGCTAATAACATGCTACTGCTAGCTGTGCTACTGCTAAGGACGAATCGACTACAAAGATGAACTACATTGGACTGTACTTTATACAACAGCTCAGAAAGAAGCTATCTATAGTAGTGTAGCTGTCAGTTGAATGGGGGCGTCTGTTTTTCTGCGGAAACGCATGGAAAAGTCAGCGGTGGGAGCAGACTGGTGTTGGTCTGAGAGGAGCCAGCCGTTCCTAAATGGAGGAATAATTCTAGGAATCGAGTGTAATGTCTCCTCCATGATCCAGCACAACAAATGTTTTATAGCCATCTAAAAGCAGGATGATTGAATTAGCTGTGCGTTGAAACTTTCTGACATACACTGTGCTCGCACACTAATGGACACTCATATCGATCTGTGTGTGTGTGTGCATGTGTGTGCGTGTGTGTGCGTGTGTGTCTGTGTGTCCATGCACCGAGTGCCCATGCTTTGGCTTGTTAGTTAAGAACAAGTGACCACATTTTAATGTCATTATGATACACTTTTAAAATCACGAGCGATGGAAGGAAAAACAAAAATTAATATATGGCTTAATATTTAATTCTACAGCTTTCTTCATTGGTTATTAACAAGATATATCAATATGAAAAGCTGTACATCTCTCCTTCAGGGGTGCTGGCAATAGCAAGCCCAAATGGCTTTGACCTGCTTTCTAAGAATACTGGAAAGTAAATGACATGTAATTTAAGTTGAATCAAGGAGTTCATGTGTGTGCATGTGTGTATTTTGAGGATTTGGCGTATTATAGCATGTGCTATGTACTAGAGTGGAGGGTTCTTATGAAAAGGAACGGCTGAGAAGAGTAAACACTTCGGAGGAGGCGTATGTGTGTGTGTTTGTATATTTTGTTTGTATGTGTTTGTCAGTAAATATGCTTTTGCAAAGTTGGTGTGAAGTTGAAGAAGTAAACACACACACACACACACCACACACACAGACACGCGCACACACACAGAGACATGCACGCGCACACACACACACACACACACACACACACACACACACACACACACGCACACACACACACACACACACACACACACACACACACACACACACACACACACACACACACACACACACACACACACAGGAAAGTGCGAGTACAAACAAGTCCTTGCACTGTACACTCCAAAGAATAGAAAGGAAAAAAAAGAAAGCAAACACGAGGTGCTGGGAAATGAAAGGGTAGCCGGGCTGAGACTAGTGGGGACAGGCGTCACTCCACGGCGATAATTCACATCTGGAAATCCAAAGCAAACTCCACTCAATCTTCCGCTGCCACTCAAGCAGACACACAAACTGTTGTCAGATAACAACAAGGCAGACACTCCCTGGCCCTCAAGCGCACCTCCTTCCTTTGTCCGCCCTCTACTCTTCAATAATCGCTCGCTAATCCCCGACAAACGTCAATGTTTAGGTCCCGCAGCAAAGACGCCAAAGACTTCACGTCAGACCTGCCCACAAGGCTTAAAGCTTTATAAACATAATCCGATTTCTTTTACTTTTTACAATTTGTATCATTCTTACTTAGTTTGTATTTTAATCATCCATTTTTTAAATATATATATCAATACAAAGCTAGCATATGCATAGACACTGCATGCGATGTGTGAGTGTATCACTTGAGCTAGCTCTAGCTCTAGCGAGTGTCACTGTTCCTGACAAGTTCTCCATGAAGCGCTGCGGCGGCTGATAAGATGCTTTGAAGATTAATGAAAGGTGTAAGCTAACGAGTTATGCGGCACTACGAACGCTCCCTTGACCCCACTCCATGTTTAAAGTGCCACTTGGCCGAGTGCAGATCAGCAGCTGTGTGTGTGTGTGTGTGTGTGTGTGTGTGTGTGTGTGTGTGTGTGTGTGTGTGTGTGTGTGTGTGTGTGTGTGTGTGTGTGTGTGTGTGTGTGTGTGTGTGTGTGTGTGTGTAGGTGTGCGCTTGTGTGTGTGAGGGAGGCATGGTCATTCAATGATTTACACAGCGCATAAAAACACCTTAGATAATTCACAGTCCTTAAACAATGGTGCGTGTCTATGGGCGTGTGGGTGTATGAGAGTGTGTGTGTGTGTGTGTGTGTGTGTGTGTGTGTGTGTGTGTGTGTGTGTGTGTGTGTGTGTGTGTGTGTGTGTGTGTGTGTGTGTGTGTGTGTGTGTGTGTGTGTGTGTGTGTGTGTGTGTGTGTGTGCGTGCAGGGGTTTATATTTTCTCATGTCAGCACGAGACAGTGTGCAGTCGTACCATTAAACGGAAGGTCAGCCAGCCACCGTCGACAGGGGTGAGATGAGCCACCATTAATTCTCCCGGCCTGCGCCGCCACAATGACAAGTCAATCATGGCTCCTGGAAGGCTGCTCCAGCCAAACGGTAGGATCAGATTGGATTAGATTGTCCAGGCGTGCGACGGGAGACACTTCCAGAGAGGCAAAACCATGCAAAAGGGGAGATTCAAATCTATGCCTGGTGTGAAACTAAACTGTTAAATGGCGTGAGGAGCGAAGAACGATTTCTCTGGTGTTGCTTCGGATAAACCACTGGTCCTCAGCCCACTCCGCCCGGCATGTTGGCTCGGCAACCAGTTCGGCCTGTCTGCGAGAACACTGGACCCTTCACAGCCCAGGGCTTCTCGGGGGTGGGGGCTTCCTCTTTTCTGACGGGAGGCCAAGCTAAGGTCAGCTGTCAGCTGGTTCAAAAATATACAACATCAACCCCCGGACCGTGGCCAGACGTGGCGCCCGGACGGACGCCCCCGCGTTCCACCTGGTTTCAGGCCGACCACTTCCTCGTTGCACACACACACACGGTTCCTCACAGGCGCTGGCCAGACAGCCGCCGCCTGTGTCACCACGCACAGACGGGCGGCTGTGCGCTTCGATTAGAGGACTGCGTTTGTTGTCGTAGCGCATTAGGGGTGGAGGGTGGAAGGTCGAAGGGTGGAGGGACCGCTCGATAACGGCACCCCCTCACACATCGGGGGGGGGGGGGGGGGTTATGGAGGCGAGCGTCGGTCGATGTTTATTTTGAACGGCGACACGAGGAGGTTGTGTCTTTGGTGAGGGTGAGGCGAGAACACGTGCTTGCGAGCGTGAGTCGTATTGCGCTCGGCGCTGTGAGGAGGGGCAGGCCCCCGCATTCGCGTTTAAGTTGATTTGTGGTGCTCGGTGGAATAGATAACCACATCATGGGCATAATTAGGCCTGGCCTATATGTTGCCATGCTGTAAACGTCGCCCTGAGCCCAGTCCCAGCTACTTGGGCTGCGGTGATGGTGGTGTGGGAGACCCAGCTACGGTACATGCTACACTACAAAGCTAACATTAGATGAACTGCAACCGAGTCTTTCCACTTCTATTCACATTCAGGCCATAAGTTGACGTCAACAACAGAGGGAGCTGGCCCAGCTCAACTGCCTCTCTGATGTCTAAACCACGGGCGTGACCCCAGTGACTGGCATTATTTGTGTTATTGCAAGATGCTAGCCTGGCTGCTATCAGCTAATAGCCCTGTGATAAGCTTAGCACTCAAGTCCAGGGCCAAAGTGTTGTTGTTCACTCTCAGTCAAAGGCGAGTGCAAGTGAAGGGACTAGGGAGATGAGGGTCTTGATTGCACATTACAGTGTTTGCTTTGCAGTGATCTGTGATAGGCGGCGATGCACTAGGGCAGAAAGCAGCGATTCATGTCAAACTCTTAACTAGTCACTAGAAAGCAAGGGGCTCGGCTTAAAAAAAAACCGCCATGGAAACGGACGTCTACTGGGCAGGAAGTTGGCAACTGTAAAGTGGAAAAAGTATGTTTCAACAAGAGACATTAGGTCACATCCTGTTCGGTGCAGTGGGACAATCTTGTACTTTTTCTGGGGCCATTGAAAATCATGGCAATTGCCCAAAAGCTGACCAGAGTTTCAGAGTTTGGACCGACTGCCATACTCCCACAAATGTATTCCAGCAAACAGTCAGATAGAACTGTGTATGGATGTATGTGATTAATATTGATCCATTATATATGTCCACATACACACACACCCCCCCGCCAACCCACAGACAGCCATTTCCCATTGTGCTGCCAGTGCCAACTTGTCAAGCGTCTGTTCAGGCACAATACATATGCATGAGTCCCGTGTGGATGTCTGCCGGGTCCCCTTGTCTGGGTGGGCTAACGTGCAGCGCTAAGGCTCAGTGCTACCACTCAGTGCTAACTTGCAGAGCTAGACCATTATAATGGTCTCTGGTTGTTAGCTAGGTCCCTGGCTCTGGCGCTGATGGAATGTTTTCGGACAGCTTTCAGACACTTTGGCACTAACGATGCTACACATGCCCTGTGGCAATTGTCTCTCGTTCTCTCTCTCCAGCTATCTCGCCCTGTCTCTCTAAATAACCTCCTCTCCTCCAATCTGTGTGCTGAACAGTTTCACCAGGAGCGTTGCGGGCGTGTAGCGACATGCTAAATTATCTGCAGCTCGGGTCTGTGTCAAGGTTCTTCAAATAAAAAAAGGTTGCAGTGTCAAAATGCAGACATGGGGTGGACACATATTCCGTTATGACTAGTGGTAGCAGTATCCGTCATATAGGCAAAGTGGGACCGAACACAGAGAAAAGCGGCAGTTATTAAGGCCTGGCTATTACATTGATAGCGTTAGCATGCTAATTCTGACCTGACCTGCTCCAGGGGCCATTACTTTTTAATGTAAGTACTCCCAGACATATCAAGCCTGTGATGTGGAAAACAGTTTGACACATTGGAACACATTAGCCAGGGTACCATTTACATTTAAATCTCATTTCGCTTAAATCTATCTTTCTTTTCGGAATTGCATAAAAAAATGGATTCCGGATTTTTGTAAATTTGTAGAAAAACAGAGAGCCAAACCCATCTAAATGTATTGATGAATTGCCATATACTGTAGATAGCCATACTGCTAGAGACAGAGGACACAAGAAAGAAAGCTAGGGGGCGAAGACCGCGATAGTGATGTAAGTGCTGTATCCTTTGGCAATAGTGCCTCACTTATGAGGTCTTTAGAGAGATAAAGAGAGAGACAGGGAGCTGGGGAAGAGAGAGAGAGAGAGAGAGAGAGAGAGAGAGAGAGAGAGAGAGAGAGAGAGAGAGAGAGAGAGAGAGAGAGAGAGAGAGAGGAGAGAGAGGAGAGGAGAGAGAGAGAGAGAGAGAGAGAGAGAGAGAGAGAGAGAGAGAGAGAGAGAGAGAGAGAGAGAGAGAGGGGGGGATGGCTAGACGTATACAGCACATGAGGGACAGATCGATGGAATTGATCAGCGTGGCGTTGAGCCAAACAATTTAAGTTCCATTGATGGCACGTTGTTAGAGCCGGAGAGCTCTGGCTTGAGGTCTGTGTGTGTGTGTGTGTGTTAGAGAGAGTGCATGTCATGTGGATGCTTCAGGGGAATGCAACACTTGTTAAATAGAGGTCAGGCGTCTGTGTGTGTGTGTGTCTCCCTGTAACCCAGAACACAGTGCACTCGAGTGCTACAGAGCCTTTGCCACTTAATCCCTGAGCTATGTAGAAAACCTACTAGAGAATCTGGAGAAACCAG
>OLKM01003574.1:0-17500 GCA_900291075.1 Melanogrammus aeglefinus | reverse complement strand
AGAGAGAGAGAGAGAGAGAGTGAGTGAATGGTTAGAGAGAGAGAGAGAGAGAGAGGAGAGAGAGAGAGAGAGAGAGAGGAGAGAGAGAGAGAGATCATTTTTATGTTTTAGTCCCGGAAATTAGTTGTATGAAACTCGCCCTTTTATTCCATCATATCATTATAGTTTTACTGTAATATGCATTTACTTTTTGTATTATATCAACAATTGTACTTTTTAGCTGTGTTAATATTATTATTTTTGTGTCCCTAATGTCACACCTTAATTGACTTGCTTGTCGCTCAGCCTCAGCCGTGTGAACCGAGCTCTTCCTGCAGGCCAATGAAGCCCTTTGAATGTTGACTGTTGGGATGCCTCTCACCTCCACAGTGGGCCTATTGTTCCCCCAGCAGGGGAGAGTGTGATGTGCAGCCTCATGGCCTCTGCACACATGTGACGCTCATTTGATCAGCACTAGTAAATAAGTTACTCGCATCTGCCTCGCCTTTCACACACAGCACATTAAGGGCTCTTTATGGTTCCACGTCGACGCAACGCCAGGGGGTTACAGACCCGTTACGTCCTGGCCGACCCTCCTTGCGTCCACCGCAAGTGCCTGACGTGCGCCTCCCAAAAGTTGTTACCTTGCGTCGAGGCGACGCAGTCGCAAGGGCTGTGATTGGTCTGCTAACTACACCAATTCCGGCAACATGCTTTGTATGCAAAAGCTCAAAAGGCAAAACATGTAACTTTTGCCTTCATAGCCGTAACCTGTTTTTTTACTCACTATTAATCGGTAAAAAGTAGCAACGTTTTGTATTCAGTCATCACATATTTCAATTATACAATGACTAGAATGGACAACGACGACCAACTAGCTGCCTATCTGTTGTTTTTGTTTCACATTGTTTGAGTCGTATTCAGCTTTCAAGTTGCTAGAATCCATAATATACCATCATCAAAAAACATCTAGTTGGTGACCACATTGTAAAGTAATAACTTGCCCACAGAAAAATACAACTATTTGTTCTCTCTTTACCACCAATATGCATAGCGACACGTAAACCGATGCAGAACCATAAACGGTCATGACTACGTTGAAGGGACTGCGTGGTCATTGCGTTGTGTGAACGTGGAACCATAATCAGCCCTTTACAGACTGATTGTGTGTGTGTGTGTGTGTGTGTGTGTGTGTGTGTGTGTGTGTGTGTGTGTGTGTGTGTGTGTGTGTGTGTGTGTGTGTGTGTGTGTGTGTGTGTGTGTGTGTGTGTGTGTGTGTGTGTGTGTGTGTGTGTGTGTGTGTGTGTGGGAGGAGGGAGGGTGTGTGAGAGAGAAAAAGTGTTTTCTTCACCAGCATGATAACTACGTATATATATATATATATGTAATACAAAAATAATTCTTAAAAATGCACATTTCAGTTTACACACAGTGTACATTTACTGTTCACAAACACTTTTCCAAGGGCATTTTTCATTCCCACTATTTGAATAATCGACAGGCCACAGATAAATGGAATCTTGAATGTGTTCAGTTCCATAGCCATGACCACGTTGTTGTTTTTTTTAAATGGGCCTAGTAATATGCTGTGTGTGTGTGTGTGGTGTGTGTGTGTGTGTGTGTGTGTGTGTGTGTGTGTGTGTGTGTGTGTGTGTGTGTGTGTGTGTGTGTGTGTGTGTGTGTGTGTGTATGTGAGTGCATGAGTGTGTGTGCGCGTGTGTGTGCGATGTAGCGCAAGCACAACCCTTAAGGCATGGAAATGCATAATCGGCCATTAGGTGAAACCAAAACAAACTGGATATTTCAATGTTTACTCCTTATCAGAACCCCGGGTAGAAAACTACAGCCAGAGCCTCTAGCCGGGGGTCCTGTGGGGTGTTTGGGGATGGGGGGCACACTTGAACACATTGGTTGTCAGCGTGTGAAGCTACATTATTTCTGCGAGTCGCGTGGCAGCGTGATGTTTGTATATGCCTACAACAATGTCTACACATGTCTACACCCACAGCAATGTACACATTTCATTTGGCAAGTTTCAATACTTTTATATTGGACAATGACGCTACACGCAAGTCACACAGAGGGTCATCTCGCCATAGCTCTGGGGTCTGAGTGACGTCCCACTAACTCTTATCACTTGTTCCGACTCATAAACAGGAGGTTCGAGGTTGCAGGCACGGACGAACTAATAAAATAGAACAACTACATAAAAGAACTAATCCCCAGCCCCCGCGCCGGCAACTCATTCTCTATCTCTTCTAAAATCGCTCTGTGTCCCCCGCTGGTTTACAACAATGGGAGGACCGCATATACAGCGGCTGAGCTCGTGTGATCACCGTCTTCCTCCGGTGTCTCACTCCCCCCCCCCCCCCCCTCCCCTTTCTTCCTGCGTGTGGAAAAAAAATGTAGGTCGGCAGCGCTGTGATTTAGAGGAGGGTTGCTTTGCTTGTTTGTTGTTTGAATGAGAAGTTTGGCTGTCAGATGAATCATGGCGCGGGAGTTTGTGAATGTGCGTCTATGGATGTAACCGCCAGGAACTGAAGGCGCGCTTTTAGACGGCATCCTCTAATTAAACGAGAGGCTTGACAGCCGCGCGAGAAGGGAGTCTCCTTGTCAAACACCAGTCATCGTTGGGGCTCGAGTCAGAATCACATTAATAATATCTGTCGTACTTAAAGGTGGAAATATTGCTTTGCAAGTACATCTTAAATGATTAGGCATTTAAAACACATTAAGTCACGATATCTTTTCATGATTGTGGGATGTAGGGCCTGCTGGACTGTTTTTTTTTTTTGGGGGGGGCGGTTCATCTTATTTAAAATGAACCGTTCCTATTGAAAACGTACATTGTTCATGTGGCTGGCGCAGGTCAAACGCAAATGACTTATCATAAAAACAAGTGGAGTTTTATAGCAAACAAGAAATCTATGTGGCTGAGGGCCATGTTCCGCTCAAAGGCCAAGGCGGAACATCTGCCACCGCGTGATTAGGCCGCATTGGGTCTGAGAGGGTCATGCAGATATACAGTGTAAATCCCACCACCTATGTGCTCCGCTTGGTATCATCCCCCTCGCTTTCATCTGAAAGCAAAATCGCTGAAAGGCAGAATATAAAAGTGGAGAGAGAGAAAGACGTTTGTGTTTGGAACGGCGAGCGAAATTCGTTATCCCTCCGACACACACCACTCCCGAGTCCCCCGAAGCGCAATGCGGGGAGCAAGGCGCACCTCGCTGGGCCAGACGAGCGATAATGCCCTTAATACGCCATGGCTGTGAATGGTGGAATCCCTCGTGGCCATGCTGGTCTGTCTACTGAAGGGGCGCGCCTGCCAGAGAAAGCGCGCCAAAGGAGCCGTGCCAGGCTACGCTAGTTAGTACCCTGGTCAGATCACAAAGGGCTAGCATGGGGACGGCGCCCTCATTAGCAGACAGACCTGAACGTGTCCTAAATTCAAAAGTTTTTAACCGCTACAACAGCAGGGACCTGAACTCAGATTAAACCTAGCAAGTCGGCCGCTAGGTTTACACACAGATACAGGGTCATGTCCAGTCGCCGTATAAAGTCCAACGCAATAGTTTCTACAGCGTTGGCTCTGGTCCGATTGCAATTAGCTCACCGACGTCAACAACAATTACCCGAGAAGGCAATTCATCGTGGCTTATTGGGAATTAAAAGAACCTCGGTTCTCGTAACTAATAAGTCCCGTGGCGGTGCTCCCGCGCGCACAAAATGTAGTTTATTGCATTATTTTTTTCCTCACAGCACTCCCGAGTTGCCACCGTCTCCTCACCACAGCTCCGGTGAGGAGTTCTCCTCGGAGACACAACAATTACATCCCAGAAACTATGAATTATTCAGGAGCGACATTGTTTTCTGTTGCTGTGTGAACGTGTGTTTAAAAAGATGAGTGTGTTTTCGTGAAACATAAGATTGCCTAGATATGTATACTTCAATTGCGCCGGGCTGTTAAAGGAGTCGGTTTAGGTTGAGGAGGGGAGGGCAACTTGGCACAGGGGGAAAAACATCACACGGTTCCTTCATCTGGGTCAGGCTCTTGATTTGTTATTGTAAGCTACACAGCGCCATCACAATGGAAAAAGAAACTAACGAGGGGCAATGTTTAACACTATATCGGTGGATCATCTCAAATGATCAGAACTCAACAATTGTACCATCAGCATAACGCGTTTCCCGAAATCGCACCGACACTGGTACTAACAAACGCAGTTGGTAACATGATCCCTAAACAAATGCACGTAAATATCCAGTTGGACATGAATGACCATCGGAATATTCATTGCGTGCAAAATATAAGCATACATAAAGCAATAGGTAATACATTTATACGTTTCCCTTTTAAGTAACTATTTGGTCAGCTGGGTTGCTTTTCAACATGATACATCAAATGATTTTTGCAGTGTGCAAAGCAGGTATCTAGCGTTCACTTTGTGCCAATTCTATGAAGCATAGGCTCCTGTAATGGCATTGCAACGTATGCGTTATGGAAGAACTAAGAGGGACATGGCGAAGTCCAGTTAGTTACCCCCTCACGGTGGCTTGATCGCATGTGACATGAGCGATGTACGACCAGCATCGTGTTGTTCTGCTCTCATTTCACTGTATTATTACAACAAGTGTTCATATATAGCAGTCGAATATGGAGACATACCAATTCTTGGTCAAGTCTAATCCATATAAGGCAAATAATATTCTACAGAGTAATACGAATCATACACAAAATGCCGTCACCCACTAGACAATTTAGGGAGACGAAAATAAATGTGTGTATGAAGTGTAACAAATTGTTAGATTTTGAGTTCTCAGTGGCCCACCCTGGGAATGGGTATTTAACTCACTTGATGCCCCGTGGTACGCCTGGACTTTCCCTCCTCTCCTTCTTCTGCAGTTCAAGCAGGGCCATCAACAGGAAAGTGACTCGCATTCACTAAGGCACTCCCATATAGCAGGTGTGCGCGTCGTTGGCACTTCTATGTACTGGGACCACATCTGGTGTTTTTCCATCAAACAAGGGGTTGCTGGGGCTCAAGGGTGGGAAGTGTCCGGATCATCGAGGTACGCCGGAACGTAACACGGTGGGGTTGGAAGGAAGGGAGAGGGGGTTCTGCTGGGAGAAACTGCATGTATGTTGCAAGCGGTGACTGACGGGTTACAAGCGTAGTCCACATCCAAGACATATGAAGCCTTATATATGTTGGATGGCACATCAATCTTCCCACCTCTTTCCCCCAGCCCTATTCAATGGCTCCATGCCGGATCCATCCAGGCTTTCCTGCGCTGGGACTTCCTGCCATGGTCCCCACGGTTTCTCTCTCTCTCACTTGTCATTCACTTCTTCTCCTGGTTTCAGCCTTCATCGTCAAACATCAATCTTCTTCAGCTGCTCGTAGGTGAGGAAGCACACATGGGAAGTCAGGAATACCACAGGTATCAGGGACAAAAGGAAGAAGGATAGTGTAACAGTAGGGCTGGCTGCGATTTATTTGACATCACAATCTCAATCCATGCCTTGCCCATGCATACCGCAAACATTACAAAGACAGCCCTGTGTGGCCGAGTTTGAGCCGTCTCTATGCTCCAGGCAGTGTTTCAGTTTACGCCGCTAATAGCCGACATTGGCAGATTGCACACAGGCAGCTGGCTGTATAATAAATGTAAACGGCACACATGTCCGAGAAAAAAAAAAGAAGTTTGCTTTTAAGCATGAATTAATCATAGCATATTGAAAACCCAGTAGCAGTTCCTGGCCCGAGCTCACCAAGGGAGGCAAACACGAACGTGCCCTCATGAACGCACGCAGTCACCCGAGTGCACCCGCACATGCATGTCTTTTCTAATGCGGAAATCTTTCCCGACTGGGCAAAGCTGGCCAAAATCACCAGTACAATCCCCGTGTCCAGTGTTCCTGCGGAACAAGGCTTTTCTTTTTAAAACAAGATTGAAACATCTATCAGAAACCGCCTAGCTGAGGAGAAGGTGACGAAGCTGATGCGCATATCGAGCCTTGGGCCGGGGTTGAAAGACTTCAACTTTTCGCGAGCAGCGGAGCACTTCCATGCCATGAAGTTGCGCCGAAAGTAGCCTGCAAGAATTGCAATTATTACCCGTTTACCATTTTTGCCGAGAATCGCCGTTATGGTTTTTTGCCTAGGCTAATTTAATAAATGGCATTTATAATTGAAAAGCACTTAGTTGGTCGTTTGTCTTTAAATGTGGACTTTTGGTGATTATTTAATTATTAGTGATATAACGTCCGCGCAAGATATTCCAAATGTCCAATATTCTGGAATAGTGTCGGACATTTGTCCGCCCCAAGAAGGAAGCATGAACACTGGCTCCAGGACTGTTTTGTAAGCACAGTCTGGCAGATGTTTAAAGAAGCAGCCACGGTGGATGATGATGTGAACCTGGAAGAATATACTACATCAGTCAAGGCATACATTAATAAGTGTGTGGATGACGTCACCATTAGGAAAACCATCAGGATTATCCCTAACCAAAAACCCTGGCTGAATGCCGAGGTCACTTCACAGAGCACGAGAGGCTGCGTTCAGGTCCAGGGGCTCAGACGCACTCAGGGACGCACGGTGAAGCCTGAGAACAGGCAAAAAGACAGCAAGAGCATTTCATCTCTAATGACCCACGTAGCATGTGGAAGGGCATTAAGTGTGTTACCAATCACAGCAAGAAGAATGTACAATGCCCCACCGACCCCTCCTTGCCTGATGCTCTGAACCACTTTTATGCCTGTTTCGAGGCCTCCAATAACTCTCCTACCAAACTTACATCCTCGCCAGGGGACTACACACTGAGTATCAGAGAGGGAGGTTGCAAAATAAATCCATACAAAGCAGCTGGACCTGAAGGTATTCCAGGTGGTGTCCTAAAGGACTGTGCATGCCAACTCTCAGGGGTCATGTGTGACATCTTTAACACCTCCCTGGCACAGGCCACTGCACCGACATGTCTTAAGACATCCACCATCATTACGGTACCAAAAGCCCAGACGGTCACCTGTCTCAATGGCACCTGTTGCTCTCACCTTAATCATCATGAAAACATTGAAGAGGGTGGTAATGTCACATATGAAGAACACCATTAACATCACATCCGACAGTCACCAGTACGCTTACAGGCAGAACCAGTCGACTGCTGATGCAGTTTCAGCCATTATCCACCAAACCTTCCCACATCTGGAGACTAGCAATTCATATGCGAGACTACTTTTTCTTGATTTCAGTTCTGCTTACAATCATTCTGCAGACACTGATCAACAAGCTGTCACACTCGGTTACATTTTTTTCCCGATTACGATTAAAAATCGATTTATCGCCCAGCCCTAATATAAAATGATCTATCCTGTTCCAAATGTTTCCTGTGCCCTTAAGCGGTACCACCCTGGCCTTGCTAGGCAAAAATCTTCGTATTTCAGGCTTGTCCACTCCCAGGTTTTGTTACCTTATAGCTTTAGTCAAACTTGGTACCTTATTAAAAACGGATTTACACCTTTGGCCCTGAAATCTCTCAGGGCCTGTTCTCCCTCTAACCCTGCATCTTTTTCTTAAACCCGTCTTGGGCCCCTGTTGTGTTTTGTTCTTGCCAAGGATCAGGAGGTAATGAGGAAGGAGAAGTCTGGGGGTTCACAGCGTTACATAACGGAGTTGGCTAGCATTTCATAAACTAAGTCTCAAACAAACAGTTGCTTGACATGCCAAGTTATAAAGCAAAACTCAACTATACATGAACCACCTCGCGCAGTAGGTAAAACCGACTGACACCAGTGTGGACACGCGGCAGGACATGCGTTTATGACATGGTAAAAAAGAAGGATACAATGATATTCCATGGACCAGACGCAGCCAGTTGGGGAAGAACCCTTTGGTAAAGAGCCATGAAGCCCTCCGAACGCCAGGTCTAAAGATTCGAGAGAGGAGAAAACCTCGATATCAATCACAGGCAAAAGTCATTCAAACTGGACTGCTCAAAAATGTACGGGACCAAAAAGCTCTTAACCCAATTTGTACTTCTGACACATCGTTCTGCACACATGCTAGCGTGATGGCATTCTAAACAAGCCACTCCAGGAGAACTACTGAATACACTCGTCTCCAAAGCAAACATACAATACATTTTCTGAAAACAGAAGTGGCAAATGACCAGGGTTTTTCCTTGATGTATCCTGGCTGACAACACGTCATGCATGGCTGGTTCTTCGTCGAGGGGTCCCTATAAACCTGCCTGCAGCAGACAGTCCAGGGGTCCCTGTAGACCTACCTGCAGCAGACAGTCCAGGGTGCCCTGGTACACGGCTCCTCCCCGCTGGTTCATCATGCGGGTCCGGACCACATCCACCGGGTTGGAGGTCAGGGCCCCGGCCAAACCGCACACAAAGCTGGACCTGGGGGCAGTAGAGTGAGGAAAGCCAGGTTTAGTTCAAGCCAATTACCCAGCGCCTCAGTTTTTCAGCACTCCCAAAATAATGTTTTTACAGAGAGGGAGGCGTTGGCGCCAGCGTATTGATTTGGTTGGTTTTTCTGTGTCTTTGGCCATCGTTATATGCATGTCTCATCTAAATCAAGTTAACGCATCAACTGTAGAACCATTATTAGGAATTCAAAGGGTGATAAACGGTTTTATTGACGGGCACAGTCTCACAGTTCGAAAACAAATATCTCTATCAAGGTCTGTTTCTTTAGCATTTTTATTTTAAGCACTAATCATGTTCCCCTGATCTCTGACCCATATATGACCTAATATGGACGGTGGGACATGAGTCACATTCAGCAAACAATAATTGCCTAGTAACAGGCATTTGATAGGCTGTGAGATACCGTCATTCAGCCAGTGTTTTGAGGGTGAGAGAAATTAAAAAAAGGAGCCCAGTTGCTCAGATCTGCTGTTGAATTGATGGAGGTACAAAATAAGTAGTATACATATAAAATAATAAAATGATTATACAACATTTTTAAACTTTATGGAAGTAAAAATGGAGTACTTCTGAAAACCCATCGCCTCAGGTTTTCAGAAGTACTTCCATGCCTTGAAAAGCCCACGGTTGCGTTGAACATGCAGAAATTTGAGCTGGTGGATAAAAAAAAAGTCTCCCTCCCTCTCGCTCTCTTCTCATTTCGTTCTTGAAGTGACAGCATATAAGACAGTTGCTCCACTTCTATACATTTTTGCCATGGGTTTTCATATGAAACCTGT
This sequence comes from Melanogrammus aeglefinus, assembly GCA_900291075.1. Lineage (NCBI taxonomy): Eukaryota > Metazoa > Chordata > Actinopteri > Gadiformes > Gadidae > Melanogrammus > Melanogrammus aeglefinus. Next base: position 8,296 of record OLKM01003574.1, on the reverse strand, counting down.
TGGGCCGTAGCCTATACAGCTAAACCAATTCAGGACCGGCTGCAGACTTGGTCTGAAAGCGGTAATTAATCCTTTAATTGTCTTACTGACCTCCTGGGCAAACTTCATTGACTCTCATTTCCATGCGTCAGGACATAACACCCATGTCCCATAGCTTCTTAGATATTGAACCATGATGACAATTGAAAACACAGTTTAAAGCAGGGTCAAGTTTAACTATAATTGGAAACATGTATGCAAGCTCAGTTTTTAGTACATTCCTTTCTCCTAGGCACGTTGAAGGCATGCCACAGAGGTCATGTCATTGCTGCACGCTAACAAAGTTCCTTTCGAATTTACATTCACCCCATGCCAACACCAAACAAATTAACCTTTGAACAGTGTATTAATGTTCTATTAGATCTGTATAATTTATAGATTTATATTCATGCCCCAGGCTGAATATTTCTTAGTGGACTCTTAGTCGTCAGTTCAATCAAATAGTCCACTAATCGTCAAACTTGGTGATGTAATTATTTCAATATATTTTTGAGGGCGTTCAAGAAAATAGATTGAGTTCCAGGTCTGAGAAAGAGTTATAAAATAGATGCTTCATCATTGTGCTACATTACCAAACTGGGACAAAGTGCCATTGAAATAGTTTTTTACGAGCGCACACACAAAAATCAGCAAAAGCTGTGAAGCAGGTCTTTGAACAACCAGAAGGCGACACATGACCATTTTGTAAAATGGCATTCATAATATAGTTGTTCACAAATGTATTAAAAGCAGCAATTGCTTTAGAGCTTTATGGCTGTCATAACCAGTGGCGGCTGGTGGTTTTTAAAGTGAGGGAGGAAGGACTGAGCGCTTGGTTGCCATTGGCCTGCTTGCACTTGCATTGGTGTATGGTGGCATGTGAGACTCAAGTTGTTTCAGGGTGTTTTGGTGAACTACAAAATAGTAGGGAGGGACAGTTGAATGTGAATTAAATTGATACAAAGCCACCAGTGGCATCACTGTAATCTGAAAGCTGGTGGGCAGCATGTCTTTGAAATGGACTAGGGCAGAAGGAAAGGATGCAAAGCCCATTAGTCAAATCAGGCCTACTCCTGATTTGTAAAAGTAAATAAAAAAAGATCTGGGCCTATTTTTGCCCACAATGACTAAAGTTATTGGTTGTAATTTACCTATGTTTATTTTCAGTTACAATTCTTTTAAGAAAAGACTCAAAACCAAAAGTGATCCCATTTAAAATGCATCATGCTCTGAGGCCCCGTCCACACGAACCCGGTTTTTTTTAAACCGTGTGTTTCTCTACACGGTTTCGCCGTTCGTCCACACGTAACCGCAGTTGTCGGCTCCTGAAACCGGAGTTTTTTGAAACCGGAGTCCAGGGTGAACTTTTCGAAAACTCCGGTTTCAGCAGTCACGTGTGGACGGGAAAACCGCAGTTTTTTGGTTCCTTGTCGACATTGTTTGACGTCACACTGTGCGACGGTAAACAGTATAAGTAGTATCCATGGAGACCAACGTATCACTTGACTATCATCAGATCATCAGATTATCATCTTGGACTGACACGACTCCCAATCCACATTTTCTTGAATTCTTCTTATTTTTAAATTCATGAGTAACAGTAAGAAGTAACTCAACCTTCGCTGTTCCGTCCACACACGAAGGAATCTGTCCGCCTCGTTTCGCGCCATTGTTGTTTTTCCGGTATGAATTTTTCCAGCCTTGTGATTGGCTAAATGGCCTTCCTGTTTGGAGTGCTATCGCCACCTACTGCTTTGGAATGCACGTTTGAGGCGGATTTGCGGTCTCGTGTGGACGGAGTTATTTTTTATGAAACCGGTGGTGTGGACGCAAAAAAAATTTTAACCGCGGTTCATAAAAGTTCGGTTTCAAAAATACCCGGGTTCGTGTGGACAGGGCCTCCTGAATCCTTCACCCTGTCCACAATATCAAACAAAACTAGTAAAAGAACGAGAACATTATTTCAAACAACCTGATCTATAGGCATGGTCCCTAGCAAGGAAAGTCGCATAGCAGCACCAACGTGACCTTGACACTTGTCGTGGCGTTTGGTTGCCCGATCAAGATTTTTCACATCAGTGAAACCATGAACAGCCCACGTTGGAGATTTGTCATTATTCATTAGCAAACAGGGCCAGCAATACAGTCGATTGCTAGTAATGCTACCAGTAAGCCATGAGTACCTAGCAAACCATGTAGCACCCACAACACTGACATTGCCATTACTTTTGGTGATCTCGATTTTGCGAAGTGGTCTACCTTTTTCTTTGGTCGCTAACTTAGCACTGTAACTCAATGAATGAAATGCTACGAGACGCGGGGCGCTCCTCTGTTGAGCGACTCGTAATTGAAGGCTTTTTTAAACATTATATAGCGACTTTTTTTTCAAGTTTTGTCCAGTTAGACTGGTGCAATACGTTTGTGAAGTATGGATAGTGAGAGTTCTGCATCGATTGATTTAAAACATCAATCCACGACGGAATATGAAGATAGTTTCTCTGCTGGGGTCACCGCGCATCAAATTGCATCGAGACGCACCTACACCAGAGCGGACCTTCTGGAGCTGCGATATGTTTGCAAAACAGTTGATTTGTCACCAGAACAGCTGGATCTCATACCAACACACCGGCTTATAAAGAAGAGAAGGAGGAAAAGAGGATCGAGAGGAGGGATCAGGAACAGGATCAGGAGACGGGGAAGTAAACTACCACTACCTGCTTTCACTCTGTCAAATGTGCGATCGCTACGTAATAAGATGGATGAACTTGCGGCACTTGTTAAGCTTGATTCAGATTATCGGAGTACAAGTTTATTCTGTTTCACTGAAACGTGGTTAACTGAGGACATTACAGTGTGCTTGGATGGCTTTACATTCATACGCTTTGACCGGGACAAAGAAGTAACGGGGAAATCAGTCGGAGGTGGTCTATGCATGGTTGTAAATGACAGACGGGCAACGAACTTCACAGTTCGGTTGCGATGAGACTGCACTGCTCACTACACTACGAAATCTTGTCTTTGTTCATTTTCGTTCCCCACTATCTTCCTGTGAATTTTCAATTAATAACAGTAATTCTTGTTTATGTCCCTGGCCCTGACAACGCGCTGGCAGCAGAGCGCATTTTAGAATGTTATGACAATGCCGTCTCCAGGGCATCTGACCAGCCCCCGCGTTTCTGATGGGAGATTTCAACACCATGTGACGTCACCCGCCGCAACACTTCTTCCCACAGTTTAGAAACAGTATTGTAAACAACGCCAACACGGCTGAATAGGAACGCTAGATTTATGTTTTGGAACATCCCAGGTGCATATGTATCCAAGCCCTGCCTGCCCCTTGGTTCCTCAGAATCCATAATGTAATACTACTACTAGCCTAAGTCACAGACAAAATTGAAGACCCAAAAAGGTACAGGCCCAAAACCATCATGGCGCATGGGAGGTGAGACTCCATTCCAAAGACTGGAAAGGATGTTTTTGAGCTGACAGATTTGGGAAGAATTCTTCCAGGGAAATGCAATGGTGACCTTTAACCTGTTTGTACGATACCATATGCTCTCTTACGTCACATTCTGTGCTGATAGTGTTATTCCCACCCAACAAAAAAATTTAAGATCTTTGCAAACAATAAGCCATGGATAACCAAAGACCTTAAGAACTGTCTCAATTTAAAAAAGTTTGTATTCATCCGGGGTGACCAGCAGAGAGTTAAAGAGCTGAAAAAAAGGAGCTAAAGCAGAGAAGACCAAGCTGGCCAAGCTCAACTACAAAAACAAAATGGAGGAGAAGTTCATCAGTGGAGATATAAGGCATGCATGGAGGAGCCTAAACACCATGATGGGCAGGAATAAGAGAACACTGCTGCAGTACAATGCCCAGACCCTGCTGCTTTTGCTGAAGAACTCAAACACCTTCTATGCCAGATTCCAACAACACTGACTCTATGGGAGGAAATGGTCACTCTCCTATAACCCCCAGAATCTATCTGCATAGAAGAGAAGCGGGTTATATCCATCTTTTCCCATCTCCATACCTCCAAAGCTCCTGGACCAGATGGGCTGAAGGGCAGAATACTGAAGGAGTGTGCAAGTCAGCTGGGCGGTGTAATGACGGAAATGTTTCAGCTCTTCCTAGATGCCAGTTTTGTTCCCAGGGCGTGGAAGGAGACCACCATCATCCCTGTTCCCAAAAACCCCCGGTCTAAAGCTCTGAACGACTTCAGACCAGTGGCACTCTATCCTGTGCAAATGCATGGAGAGAGTTGTTGCAGGAGAGCTCACCACCACCATCGGTGAGAATCTGGATCCACTGCAGTTTGCCTACAAGCCAAAACGAGGTGTGGAGGACGCTACATTACATCTACTGGATACCATCACAAAGCACCTGGACTCCCAGAACTCCTTGGTCAGGATCTTATTCATGGACTTCTCGTCAGCATTTAATACAGTTAACATCAACACACTCCTGCATCGCCTTCAGCAGCTTCAGGTCAACCCAGCACTGACACTTTGGATCAAGGAGTTTTTAAAGGACAGACCCCAGCATGTAAAGGTCCAGGGTGTAACATCGTCCAACATCATCCTTAACACTGGAGTCCCACAGGGTTGTGTCTTGTCTCCCATCTTGTTCTCAATATACACCAATGAGATCACATGCAACATCAGTGGATTCAAGCTATTTAAATATGCAGATGATCTGGCCTTGGTGGCCAAACTGACAGATCAAAGCACCCTGTCCAAGTACACCCAATATATCACTGAAATGGCCCTGTGGTTCAAAGAAAGCTCACTGCAGTTGAACATCAGCAAAACCAAAGAACTGTGTTGCCATAGGAGGAGGGCATCTAACACCCCACATCCACTTTCCTCACCTTTGACCCTGGAAGGACAAGTGGTTGAACAGGTGGTGAAGTTCAAATACCTTGGCACAGAGATCGACCAACGTCTGTCCTTTAGCCAGCATGCAGATGGGGTTTACAAGAAGGGACAACAACGTATGTATCTCCTGAGGAAACTAGACACCTTCAATGTCAGTAAAGACATTTTGTCAACTGCCTACCAATCTCTGGTGGAATCCATCATCACTTGCAACATTACATCCTGGTACGGCTTCCTCACAAACGCAAGCAAAAGCAGACTTAATAGATTAACTAAGCAAGCAAGCAAGCTAATAGGAATACACCAGAAAGCGCTGGAGGATCTGTATATCCAGGCAGTGGGAAGGAAGACCAACTCCATCCTCTTAGATCCCTCCCACCCACTTCATCCTTGTTTTGATCTACTTTCCTTCTGGCAGAAGATTCAGAAGATTAGCAGGATGCCCTTGCCAGGAAAGCTATCTACAAAAAATCATTCATCCCCATAGCTATACACACACAGAACACTCATTCCTCAAAGAACTCACTCTCTCACACACACACACACACACACACACACACACACACACACACACACACACACACACACACACACACACACACACACACACACACACACACCACACACACACACACACACACACACACACACACACACCTCCAAGCCTTCAGTCAAAAGACAATTTTCTAGTATGGCAACATACTAGACAATAAAGCTTTTTGGATCTTGAATCTTTGTAATTAAACATGAACAATGTCCTGTTTCCAATGTACACTTTATTCGCAAATATTAGAATCTTGTTATCCTACAGATGATTTCACCTGCTTTGCGTCTCTTAGACTGAGCGGCAATGCAGGCAGAGTAGGTTTGTTATCGACAGCGTTGCCAGATTGGGCAGATTTCCCGCCCAATGATATTTTTTCCTCCTCTCTCCCATTGAAACCCATGTTATTCACTGGCCGCCAGTACTTTCGGAGAAATGAATGGGAGTCAACGGAGGCTGAGGGAGGACCTTCCTCTCTAAAGTAATTGTCAATAGGAGATGCTAATAAACTTTATATATTCAAAGGCATTAAGGGAGACATATTAGGGTGTTTTCCCAACAAGTAAACATAGTATTTGAGTTCCAGAAAACATGCTTTTGAAGCCGTTTGCTGGAAATAGCTTTTAGGAAAAAAAAATATTGTGTACCGCTATTCCCCTGTTTCAGTCCCTTCAGAATGCGCTGTTTCTGGTGTCTGTAGCGTTGATGCAAATGAGCTGCTGCCCATTGACCAATGAGCTGTCAGACTGAACCACAGCATGGAGAAGGGATTGTTGCCGTTTGCTGACTCCTGGAGCTCTATATCATATAACATACGCAATATTAAATACGGGTATTTATATAATCTATCTAATACCATGACCGATCATGTGCAACTCGGATGATATTATGAATAATAAAGACTGTCTGATGCTTGGTACTTCCACAAGTAAAGACTCGTAGTGGGGGATATCTCGGCCATGGTTGAGAAGAATTGGGGGGAAGGAACTTTGGCATTGACTCTCTGAAGTCCATGAACCGCGACATTGAGAAGAAAAGGATTGTACTGCAAGCTCCGGACTGCAAGCTGCCGGAGCTTGGAGTCCGGCAGCTCCGGCGGTGTACTCCGGGAGTTGAACTGGCGCCGAAGCTAGGTGGCAGCACCAGCGGACGAGCAGCTCCGGCTGGGGTAGCTCGGCGGCAGTCCGGCAGCTCAGCTCCGGGAGTACAATCCCTTTCTACTCCATGTCTCCAACTCACGACTTCCCTTCGGCGGCAGCACCGGCGGGGTGAGCTCGGCGCCAGAGAAAGGAATTGTACTCCCGGAGCTTAGCTGCAAGGCTAGCGCCGAATTCCCCCCGCCGGAGCTGCTCGGCCGCTATTCAACAAAATCGTAGCGATACTCAGATTGGAGGGGAGTGGGGCAGTGGGAGGTAATATTCAAATGTGCCCCCTTCCTACGTAGGAGGGGGTGCTGAAATTGACTCACTCATTTGGTAGCTGGAGGCGGGCTGCTTCCAGAAATGCGTATCTCACTCAAAAAATCATGTACGGACTTATTTCAAAGTTTGTATGTGTGTGGGAGCATCACCTACCCACAACAACACCCCAAATCCCAGGAAAAGTGCTGTTTTCATAATATGTCCCCTTTAAAGTAGTCATATTTAAGGCCATTAATTCATTACAGTAGTCTGGGCAATCTACATGTTTTATTCTCAACAATGTTAAGGAGGATCTTCCTTCCACTCCTCAATGGAGAAGCCTCCACTGGTCATAACAAATAAATGGGGGGGAAAAAAAAATGGGACTGTTTTTTTTATCCATTGCGTCTGGAAGTAGGGAGCTCCATCAGGTGAGCGATTAATGTGCGGAATAACCTTCACCGGCATAGTCAAACCAATGTTTACCTGACAAGATTCAGCTACGAGTTAAATCAGGGCTCGTTGCGACCACCTGCGTTTTGTTTTATTTGTATTATTTTTCTATTTGAGCGACTAAGGGACTATTGACAACATGGTCGACTATTAAGGGGCCGCCTTTAAGATCATATTTTGTGTACATAACGAAGAAAATAAATTGTGTCTCTCAGGCACGTCACTTACAGGAAGTGTGTGTAGACAGTGTCGCCCATGTGACCCGACAGGATGAGGTGCTTCTTGGTGAGGTCATAGACGGGCAGCTCCACCCCGACCACGATGGCCGCCCTCTGCGCCGTGAGAGACACGCCCTGATGGGCAGACAGACACAAGGCAGTTTTACCGAGCCGGTCACAAGTGATTGGTGGATGAGTGATAGGGAATGGTTGGGGAGATTAAAAGGTCCTAAAAAAGGTACCTTCCACAGTCCTCTGGTTCCCTCCTGCTGGTAGATGTTGATGAAGTTCCCCATCATGCTGCCCTGGATAACGCTGCCCTGAGCCTGCATGCGGATCTGAGGGACACACACAGGAAAGGTTGGAGGCAAGAGGAGATTGCATATTAACACACACCTTTATAGGCTTTACAGGGTTCACATACACGTCATTGGCTAGGGGTGGAAAGGAGAGAAAGATTGCATATTAACACACACCTTTATAGGCTTTACAGGGTTCACATACACGTCATTGGCTAGGGGTGGAAAGGAGAGAAAGGTCACACACACACACACACACACACACACACACACACACACACACACACACACACACACACACACACACAAACACCCTGTGTGCAGATCTCTTACAGAACACTATGTAGGGTTCTCAAGAACCTGGCCTATAAATAAAGTCTGTTGTGCCTTGTTAGGCATTGCATTAACCTTCTCCCCGCTCGGCCATGCAATCCAACCAGAAAAACCACATGTCTTTGGGGCAAACACAGAGTAAAAGACTCTCTCA
>OLKM01003573.1:0-25416 GCA_900291075.1 Melanogrammus aeglefinus | reverse complement strand
CTGTCTGTCTGTCTGTCTGTCTGTCTGTCTGTCTGTCTGTCTGTCTGTCTCTCATCTTTATTTGGATTTCCCTGCCTGTTGACAACTCTTCTTGTCATCCCCCTTAAATCCTTTCCATGTTCTTCCAACTCTTACTTGATGCCATTTCACAGATGTGTTCGTGTGTGTTTGCGTGAGTGTGCTTTGGCGTGTGTATCTGTGTGTGTGTTGGTGTGTGTAGCGTGCGTAACGTGCTGTGGTGCGTGCGTGTGAATACCTAGCGGCTCGACGGCTACCGGGTGCGTGCGTGTGTTGTGTGTTTGCGTCTGCGCTATACGTGCGTGTGTGTGTGTTTGCGTGCGTGTGCTTGCGTGCGTGTGCGTGCGTGCGTGCGTGCGTGCGCGTGCGTGCGTGTGCGTGCGTGCGTGTGCCTCTCTGAGTACAGATATTGTGTCGTCTCTTTTCTCTCTCTCTCTTCCAGATGGGTCGGGATATGATTCCCCCGAGCCCTTCCTGACGGACGGGGGCCCGGGCCGGGGGGCCCTGGCCGCGTCGTCCCTCCTGGCCCCCCTGGTGCTGGCACTGCTCTCCTGGCTGTGACCACCCCCCCCTCTCCCCCTGGAGCCCCCCCCCAGGCCTGGGCTGGCTGTCCACTCTGAGAGTCACCACCCCCCCTCAGAAGCCCTTTGTCTCGAACAAACCCTAACCCCCCCCCCCCTGCCCCCCTCCACCTCCCCCCCCTCCACCTCCCCCCCCTCCACGCCCCCCCCCCACCCCTTTCTTCTGCAAACAACCCAGCACCCGCCCCACCAGCCCTCCCCCCTTCGCCGGTGCGGTCTTGCCCGGCTACGGACGCCCCCATCGTGGGCACGGCTGCGTGGGAGCACAGGGGGGGGGCGCGTGGATGTGCTCCCCCCCCCCCCCCCCCCGCACCTGTGGGCGCTGGGTGCGGGGGGGGGGGGGGGCGGAGGGGTGAACACTCAACAGGACGGAGGTCGCCCCCTGATGCGCCGCTGTAGGTCAGAGACTGGGTCGGCCCCCCGCCGGGTGGATCAGCGTGGAGACGGCCGACCTCTCCTCCACGGACCCCTCTCCCCCCGCTCAGAACACGATGCACACAGACTACAGCGAGACGCCACAAACCAACCAACAAACCAACAAACAAACCAACAAACCAACAAACCAACAACAAAACAAGATTCTGCTACCAGGTAGTCAGAATTAGATTCAGCCAAGCCTATAATTCTATTCAGAGATGCCACATTATATGAAATCCAGCCCCGCCACCAGGCACGTCCTTTAGAGATGCAAAGAGATGTGGTAAGGGGAAGAGAAAGAGAAGGAAGGGAGGGAGGGAGGGAGGAAGGGGGATGGGAGGGAGGGAGGGAGGAGTGGGGGAGTAATGCAGGAGAAGTGAAACAAATTTGAATAAATACAGCCACAGGAGATGCATAGCAGGCAGTTCCAGGAGGAGGCTCAGCGATGTAATATCATAAATTCCTTCATGAGCAGCTCTCAAACGTCTCATTTAAATGACAAGTGTAACTATAGCCCGGGTTTTTAGTTCTGTGTGTCCGGAGGAGGGGGAGCGTGTGGGGGGGGAGAGGGGAGGCGGGAAGGAGGGCAGGCATTTAGAGAACGAACATTAGAGTGGCTGGGGGAGGGAGGGGCGCGGGGGGAGACGGCGGGCGGTGGGGTGATGGGGGTTAGCTGAGGTGTATGGTTTCAGGTGGGACTTGTGTGTCGGTGTGTGTGTGTGTGTGTGTGTGTATGTGTCTTGTCTTAATACGTGTTTCTAAACAAAGCATTTATCGGTGGCTCGGCCTCGCCGGGCCCCTCTCTGTACTGACGGTACAGAGAGACAGTCGGCTCCAAGAGGGACACGCTCTCTCTCTCTCTCCCTGTCTCTCTCTCTCTCTCTCCCTCTCTCTCTCTCTCTCTCTGTCTCTCTCTGTCTCTCTGTCTCTCTCTCTCTCTCTCTCTCTCTCTCTCTCTCTCTCTCTCTCTCTCTCTCTCTCTCTCTCTCTCTCTGGTGTATGATATACAGCACTGTCACTCCCCCCCCCCCCCCCCGGGGTCTTCTTTGTTACAGACTGCGGTCACTTGCCGTACTTTCTCTCGGACGGGCACAGACATACGGCACAAAACCCGCCAGATCTTTTCTTGGCGGGTGGGAACGGGGTTGGGGTGTTGGGGGGGGGGGGGGGGGGTAGGGGGGGGTCGAAGGTCGTTGGGTGGGGGTCAGGGGGGGTCACAGAGGGGACCGCCGGGGAGAGGAAGTGACACTCAGTTGCATGACCACTGTGAAACCCGTCAGATCTTCTCTTCTTTGTATTGATGATATATTTTTTCATGACGAAAGAAAACAAAAAAAAATACAACAAAACAAAATCAACAAAACAAAAACAACAAAAACTACGACCAACAAGACACGACGTCTGCGAGGCTGGGACGCTCGCCGCCGGCGCCGGCGATGATGATGATGATGAGGAGGAGGATGAGGATGATGAGGAGGATGATGATGCTGTCCCACACTCTCCCAGAAAGGCGGACGACATCGAAGGAATGAATAACACCCTCCTCTCTCTTTCTATCGCCGCACATGGCGGGTTTTTTCACACACACGCGCGCGCTCGCGTGGATGTATGCGTGAGGAGGGCTGACCGGAGCGGGGAGTGAGGAAAGGACTCTGGCTCTGCTCCGGGTCCCAACGTACCCCAAACACAGACTGACCCCCCCCCCCCCCCGGCCTACAGGGGAGGGCCATCAGGGGGAGGACCCCCGTGCACGTGTGTGTGTGTGTGTGAGTGTGTGTTCGGTACCATCCACCGGAATAAAAACGCCACACAGCTCCACACACACACACACACACACACACACACACACTTGCTGTCACACGGATACTAACACACACACACACACACTCATACTTCCACACACACAGTGTGAAATGAGAATGGTCCTCTGGGAGAATGGGGAGCTCTGAAAAGAAGGAACACAACGAAAGAGAGCGAGGGTAGAGGAAAGAGTAGAGAAGGAGTGTGTGTGTGTGTGTGTGGGGGGGGGTGTGTGTCAGGGGACGTAGTCTTCTTTAATTTGGGAAAGGGAACATAATGATTAAGCACTGAGAGCACAAACTCGACAGCGAGACATGTGTTTTGCACGCAGGCATATATGGGACGTAAAAAACACACACACTGATGCTAACACACACTCCAACGCACACACACACACCACATACACACAGAAACAAAATGACGCAAACACACACTGATACTAACACACAGCACAAATATGCAGACAACGCAACAAAAAACTAAGTTAGAAGTAGCGATCGGTGGACACACACCCAGGTACACACACACACATGGTAATACACCCAGGTACACACACACACACACACATGGTAATACACCCAGGTACACACATACACACACACAGGTACTACACCCAGGTACACACATACATACACACACGGTACTACACCCAGGCGCACACACACACACACACACACACACACACACACATTGTGCTACACCCAGGTACACACACACACACACATTTTGCTAAACCTAGGTACACACACACACACACACACCATACTCGAGAGAAGATCTCCCTTGTTTCAGTTTATTTTTGTAGCATTTAAAATGGCCGTGTGTCTCCTTCGTGGGACGGGCCCGGGGAACGTTCAAAAGGAAAAGAGGGAACAAAAGTGAAAAGGACAAAAAAACTGGGAAAATCCAACAAAAAAAAGTCTTGTTTTCTTCTACTCCACTGATGCTGTGTGTTAATTGTTCTTGTTCTTCTTCTGGTTCTGCGGTGCGATGCCGGCGGGTTCCGAAGGGGCCGTGTCGGAGTGTCGCCATGCATTTCGGTTGTAATGTTTTCTGTTTTTTTGTAGAGCTGACCGTCTGTCTGTCAGTCAGTTGAAAGTAACCACAGATGTCAGCGCGAGGATAAACCACACAAATAAAGATTGTCTTTTTTTTGTCTACTGGGAAAAAAAAACACACAAAAACAATCAAATCGAGTAAAAAGTCTTGAATGCCAATCATTTATTTTCCCCCCGTTTGGATTTGGATGCAAATGTGTCTGGTTACGTTGGTGAGTTTTCTGCTCTCATTTTCTGTATGTAGGCGCATGTGTGTGTGTGTGTGTGTGTGTGTGTGCGTGTCTTTGCATGCACGCACGCCAGTGTGTGTATTTGCACGCACGTCTTTGTGTGTGTGGGTGCGCGCACACCAGACTGTGTTACAGTGTGCCAGGTCAATTCTCGTCCTCTGGCATCAGAGAGTGGAGGAGACACACTGAGCTCTGACACTCAAACCATGAAATTATTCAGATGAAATCAGCCTGTGATCTCCAAACCATTCTTCCAGCAGCGGTGTGACAGCTAATCCCAAACGCTGACAGCACAAAAAGACCGGAGACAAGTTGGACGGCCGTTTCCTATACCTTGTACCTTGTTTCATCACTGCCTCTGCGGGACTAGCAGGGGTCACTCAACCCATTACAATTACTGGAGTGATGAAGCCACATTATCTTGCTATAGTACCTACTTTGTTTGAGTGTAATTAAATTTTGCTACATCTTTTTTTACTTTTGTTTATTTCAAACACATTTCTAACACGCTTTTCCATTATTTTCCTATTATAGATAACCCGCAAGAGAGAGTTAAAACTTAAATTAAAATGGGGTTGTTCCAAATCTAATCACGTTTTTGAATCATGGTTTATGTTGGGTTTGATTTAAAGAACATTACACTGTACGCAAAGGTCAGAAGAAGAGAGTGCGTATTCGTGCTCAACCACAGACTCAAGTAAACATGCAGATGCCTCCTGAATCATTCATCCCGCCGTGGGAAACATTGGCTCTTCCGTTTAGCTCTGAAGTACGCGGCTGTCTTGATTGGTATCGCAGGTAACACGGGAAATTTGGATGATCACTTGAGACCCACTTGGTTTTCCCGCTAACATCGTAATTATTTCCAATTGTAGCCAGCCTCATTATCAGCTCATTTAATACGTATCCACGTGACTTCGACAGAAGCTTCTATGAGGAGTTCCATGGAAGGAAGACAAATATTTGTATCATGAGTTGATGAGATGAGATGATTACACCCATGAGCTCTCTTGAAAAGCCGTGTCGCAGTGTAAAAACAGCTCTTGGCAAAATGTATCCAAAGTGTACCTACATTTTGAAGGGCCATCAATGAATTCATGGTTGAGTTTGATTTGTTTTATAGTTCCAATTGAAAACCCCTTGAATATATTATTATATAGTGATCCACCCTCTTGACTTGTTTCTAAAACATGTGATTCAGCGTTCTGACTACAGAAACACACAACACAACATAGGGGACATCAAGCAGCCACCAAACCAAAAGTGCTCTTGAGCAAGGCATCATTAGAAAAGCCTCTATTAGTAAAAAAAATAAATAAAAAAAAGGTCACGTTAAACATGGTTGCCGACACCGTATAAACGTTAAACCCACGATCGACTCTTTAAACTCCATTTAACTCTTCAAGCGTAACTGCGGACTGCGGGGCCCGACAGATAAGGCCTCTACACTTGTCCCTACACTAAGAAGTCGTCGTCTTGTTTGAAGTGTCTTGTTGACTCCGATACAAACAGGAAAGGGAGAGCCTGCCAGCTTCCCCTTCCTGGCACAAAGCCTCAGATATTTTTGAATCAATTACAGACGGGGTTGTTCTGGGATCCATCCAACTGGTTCGGCTGGATGACACATGTGCAATGACGCCATGACGCTGTCTTTTATAAATGTATGTTTCTGTTCCCCGTTTTTGTTCGGAAGGATCTATGTTGTTCTCCAGTTCGATGCCATTTTTTCTGCTCTGCCGGAACAGCGTGGACGAAATCCAAAACGCAGACACGTGCGGCAATAATTCCTCTGTAGTTTCTTTGGATTTAAATCCAGACGAACGGGATGCAATATAGATCTGGACGTATGGGTCTGCATTAGCGTCCCCCCCCCCCCCCATAGCTGCTTAGGCCTACCCTGGGATACCTAAACATCTGTCAACACACGGAGCGTAAATCCATACCGCTGATCCACTGAGACGTCTCTTTTGCCAAGAATGGGTTTCAAAAATGTTGTTTTTGCCGAAAAAACGTGGTCCATGAATAATAGATGATGTCTTGGCTAGTCGCTTAGCTCCCCTCTCCGCGGACGGGCTATTAGCGCTATCTGTGGCTCTGCTTTTCATTAAGTTGTTCCGTATGGGAGCTCCACTCAGCCGGGGGAGAATAACAAGGGTTCCACCAACAGGGACCCGGCAGCAGATCAGGGCTGATTACGGCGGCCCGGCCTCGGTCAGCCTCGGTCAGCCTCGGTCAGCCTCGGTCAGCCTCGGTCAGCCTCGGTCAGCCTCGGTCAGCCTCGGTCAGCCTCGGTCAGCCTCGGTCAGCCTCGGTCAGCCTCGGTCAGCCTCGACTCCCCTTCCCCGGGATCGGGTTTCAACGGATTTAGCGTAGTGTAAAATAAATCCTGATGGAGACGGATCTGGCCGTGCCGGCGTCCCAGCGAGGAGGAGAGGGAAGACGGATATGAGAAGGAATCGAAAGCTGAGCCAGATGTGTGCACATGTGGGATGTGGTGTATTAGGCCAGTGGGCCGGTGACACGAGCGCACACACACGTACTGCATACATGCAGCCACATGCACATGTAAATATATATACACACAAATACTTACATACTTATATACACATACATATCTATATCCATCCATACATCCATCCATACACACACACATACATACATACCTACACACACACACACATCACATCCATCCATACATCCATCCATACACACATACATACCTACACACACACACACACACACACACTCACACACTCACACACATAAAAAACCCTATATGTATCTCTTCCCTTGTATTTACACTGTAAATGTAATTAATCATTTGATTTATTTGGCTGTTTCCATTGGCTGGCCTACTTATGGAAAAATTATTGGCTAAGATAAATCTGGCCTACAATGTTGTTTTTGGCAACGGCCAAAGTCAAAAGCCAGCTATTACAGATGGCCACCTCCTCCTCCATCTCTCTCTCTCTCTCTCTCTCTCTCTCTCTCTCTCTCTCTCTCTCTCTCTCTCTCTCTCTGCTCTCTCTCTCTCTCTCTCTCTCTCTCTCTCTCTCTCTCTCTCTCTCTCTCTCTCTCTCTCTCTCTCTCTCTCTCTCTCTCTCTCTCTCCTTCGTCATGTTGTGAAGAGTAAGTCTCTCTATCGCTCTCTCTCTCTTTGTCATATCCTCTCTCCCTTTGTTCCATTCTGTTATACATGCTCTCTCTCTTTCTCTGTTGCTTACACTCACTAGGCTCTTTCTAATCCACACACACACACACACACACACACACACACATTCTCTGTTGCTTACACTCACTAGGCTCTTTCTAATCACACACACAACACACACACACACACACACACACACACACACACACACACACACACACACAAACGCCCGGGCATACACACACATGCACGCACAAAGGTGCACACGCATGCAGGCACGCACCCACACACACAAATACGCACACATATGCACGGGTCTACACACACATGAACACACATGCATACACGCTTTCAAACACACACACACACACACACACCTACACGCATGCACTCACAAACACACACACACACATGGACACATTATTAGGCTGTATGGGCAGATCTATTCTGCGCTCTCCTCTGTACTTTTGTCTCCTCGTATTTAACTAACAGCCATGATTTAGGAATTATAGAATGAGGGCAGCAGTCCCATCTAATGAGAAACAGCACCATGAAAGAAGCCTCATCCCGGATGGGCCATCTGCAGTCACACTTACACATCCACTTCAGCTCTCTCTCTCTCTCTCTCTCTCTCTCTCTCTCTCTCTCTCTCTCTCTCTCTCTCTCTCTCTCTCTCTCTCTCTCTCTCTCTCTCTCTCTCTCTCTCTCTCTCTCTCTCTCTCCTCTCTCTCTCTCGTCTCTCTCTTCTCTCTCTTCCCTTTCCCTCTCCCTCTCTCTGTCTCTTTTCCTTCTCTCCTAACTCCTCTCCATTATTTCTCCGATAATTATGTAATTGCTTTTTTTCTTTTTTGTTCTTGTTTTTTCATCCCCTCGCTGACGTCTCGGCTGTCACACGAACATTTCACACATTCTCGTCATTATGGAGGAAATACTAAATCTCTTGTTCGGAGGTCTGGTGCGGAGTGAGATGGTGAAGGGACATGCTACACGCATTAAGTATGACCCCGCACCCCTGCATAGTGCGCACACAAACACACTCTCTCCCACACACACACACACACACACACACACACACACACACACACACACACACACACACACACACACACACACACACACACACACACACACACACACACACACACACACACACACACACACACACACACACACACACACACACACACACACACACACTGATATTTAAATACACAGCTATTCAACACATGCACCCCGCCCACACTCACACATCTCAAATGCCTGCACATGCATAGGGTTTAGGGTTACAGTCTACCTTAACACAATCACCATCTCTCTCGCATGCACGTGCACACACTAGTGAGCAGTAGGCCTGCACAGCTCTCACACACACACACACACACACACACACACACACACACACACACACACACACACACACACACACACACACACACACACACACACACACACACACACACACACACACACGGTATACCCGCACAAACACGTATGCACACACCTCATGCATGCACACATGCAACACAACACACATCCTCTCGCACGTACGCACACAAAGACCCAGATGGAGCCTGGGTTTCAGCTGAATAATGCATGCTATGTAGACTCTATAAAAGATACATGCGCTGACTCGGAGAGAGCTGGGCATCGGGCACCGTGGGCAGTTTGTTGACGGCAGCTTGAGAGATCCCCTGTGCAAATAAGAACGCAACATGAGATGCTCAGCTTGTCGTTATTAAGCCGCGGGTGACCTACGAGGGGATCATTTAGCTGCAGTTAGGGAAAAAGACCTTTTCGACATTCTGCTGTCAGCTGATATGCGGGTTGGCAACTCGCCCGGTGTCTTTGCGTTCACCTTGAACACACTTGTGTGTGTGGTTCTTTATACCAGCGAAACGAGGGGGAATCACACAAACAACAGATGCCACGATAACTGTTTGACTCGCGTTCAGCTCTAAAAACCACAGACAAAGAGCAAAAGCAAAAGAACAACAAAAAAAACAACAACAACACAAAATAGATGTCGATTCACATGACTGCGTACGGGACGGCAGAGGGTGAATGCTGCACCCACGTGGGAGAACAGGGTAGCGCCTCGCCAGGACGGGACGGTTCGGCCGCGCATGCGCAGTGCCCACGGCATACTTTCCCTCCGCTCCGAAGTTTCGCTCCGTGAAGGAATCCAGAAGTCCGCCGCCGTCAGGCTGAGGAAGGAGGAGCTGCGGACCAGTCCTGCGAGGGGGTTTCTTTTCAAACCAGCACATTGATTCGTGAGTATTGTGTGCTTGAGTCACCGTTGTTGTGTTTGTCTTGTTTCCAGAAAGACTTGTTTTAGCGTGAGGGTAGTTTTAAAGAAAGCGGAACTCCCGTCAGCTGCCCAGCAGGCTAACGCAGAGCTAACCGCTAACCCGGATATAAGGTGACGGCGGATATAACTTCAGCGCGCGACGACATGTGAGTTTATAACCTTTAACGCACACGGGACTGCTGCTCGGGGGTCCTGGGGGTCAGGTTTTGTTTGGTAGTTCCACCACCAGGTTAGTTTGACCTCTTCAGTAACTAACCTCCATTCGTTATTAGTTTCCACACAGAAGTGGAAGAAGGGTCTCTGCTCACTGACATGTGGGTCGTTTTGAATTGTTTATTAGCGGCAGATATGGGAACTTTTTGGATATACAGTTTACGTGGGCATGTTAATAATATTAAGTGATATTTCCATTGAGTTGGGAGTTCAGTAATTTTATTTTTTCTGTTGGCATGATGGGTGTATCGGTGTTGTGTGTGCACCATGTGATCATGATATAACAGCCCCACCCACGTTATTCACAGCTTTAGACATTGACCAAGTGAAAGGGAGTTCATTGGGGACTCCGGGGGGATCACGGGGGTGCTACTGATATCCCTTACATTATGGAAAGGAATTAAATGGACCAACTAACTACAAGGGGTTAGGAGGGTGGGGTGTTTATATGAGCTTGAAAACAGGTTTGGGCAGCAGAGCAGGAAGTGTGTGTGTGTGTGTGTGTGTGTGTGTGTGTGTGTGTGTGTGTGTGTGTGTGTGTGTGTGTGTGTGTGTGTGTGTGTGTGTGTCCAAAGTGAATTGGGGAACAGTTTTGTTCATTTAAGAGCAGGTAGTAAGTCGTCTTGCCCAGGGATGCCTACAGGTTCTCTGCAGTCATTGGGGCTCAGAGCCAGAACCTTTTGGCTGAACCCGGGACACCCTAACAGATAGACTATCTTCCTTAGTCAATATAACTTTAAGTGCCAGTTATTTTGGCCCAGCGTCTAATTATTCTGTTGCTATCCTATTGTCATCCCTTGGCTCTAATGCTGATTATGTTGTTTATGCGCCGGACTATAGACTATGGACTGTGTGTGTGTGTGTGTGTGTCTGTGTGTGTGTGTGTGTGTGTGTGTGTGCGCGCTCACCTCAGCAGCTTTTCCAAGCCCACTGATCAGTCATAGAGGAAGGGGGGCAGTCAATCTGAAACGAGAGCCAATAAAATTGCAACGTCAACGGCTTTAAATCTTTCAGAACCGTCGGCGCACACAACCGTTCTTCAGTTGGGAAGGTCAGTTAGTACAGGTGGGGAGGGCGGTGTCAGTTGAGTGCGGCGCGGGTCGGTGGTCAGTTAGTGGGTAGGTGCAGGGGGGTTCAGTTAGTGCAGGGCGGGGGTCAGTTAGTGCGGGGGGGGTCAGTTAGTGCAGGTATGAACTGACGTGACCAGGGACGCGGGGGGGGGGGGGTGGTGACCTCATCTTAACTTCAGGGCAGTCCTGTGAAAAACAGGAAAGTGTCACTTAAAGCCAGGAGGATGTGAAGCAGCAGAATGTGCCATATGCATATCCTGGACAGCCTGTGTTCAGAAGGGCATGTTGTCGTTACGATGCATCATAAAGTATCTATGTATATGATTTTATATATTTGACTTATTATGTGCACAATACAAGTCTCTACCGACTTCTGTGCAGGCCTTATCGATAGCGCAAACGTACAAACACTATGTTTATTGGGAGGGAATAATAAAAACTAATGAAAGGGCAATAACTAACGACCAAAGTAAAGATTGTAAGCCTGAATATCGTGATGAATCTCATTCTGAAGGTGAGGATAGCTCAACTGTCCCTGTCCACAGCCAAGCATTCCTGTGGTACAGATGTTGTCGTGTCCGTATTCATCTCATGTTGCCCCTTGCTACACAATCTGTCTGGGGCCTTGTTCTCAAGAGAGCTTTATTTCTTTGAGGGATTCGGCATTAAGCTGAATATGTGTTTTTTTTCCTCCCTCATCAGCATTCACTCCAGGGAGGATCACCTTGATAAACTCTAGTCTTACTGGGACCCATGACCCATGTCAACACAGCACAAGGCTTCAGGGGTGTAACCTTTTAGTATTATTATTATGTATTATTATTTATTATTATATCGCTTTTGGGCTATAATTTGCCCCTTTCCCTCGGCCAGGGACGACTTTTTGTGTGAAAACTTGTTTGCATCCGTCTCAGCGCGCGGTTTTAATATCCAATCTTTCGTGACATTTCAGAGTTGACTCTACTTGCTCTGGTTAGATATAGGTGCACTTCCATTGTCATCTGCAAAACGTTCCCGTTGAGCACACATCATTAATCTGCGGTTAAAAAACAGCGCCAACAGAAGTATGCATTCTGGGCTGAATAGAAATTCCCCGAAAGGCAGTATAACCTTGTTTGTCAAAAGGCAATGTAATTTTCGTGACTATTATTTATCCTGATTATAAAGTGATTGCTGAATTTTTAAACATGCAGTGCCAGTTTCACATCCTGTGATGACTCTTTCATTCCATGTGACAACTGTGGGCCCATTTGCGCGCGCCTGGTCCTCCTCAAGGCTTCCTCCTTTTTCCAACAGGCTTAAGGGGGCTTTTTCCAATATACTCTGTGGGCTAATGCCAAAGGTTTAAATCCTGTGTTGAATGAACCCGTCGGTACATGGGTAAGCCCCAGGGTTTCTTAGTTCAAAAGTTGCCAAAATTCACTAATTCAGTGACATCTGGTATTCTTATCATGCGAAGATAGGTCTCCAAACAAAGGTAAATGTACGCGAGCCTCCTCCAGGTTCAACTATTCCCTCATAAACGTTCCACACATCGTAGCGGGGAAGACAAAGGGAATTCATTTGGAGAGGGAGACATGGCCTGATTTAGGATACTCAAATGACGCATCAGCAGCATACATTTGGCCACGATTCTTCAGAGACAAATCTGCCTTTCTCGCAAAACTTGGTTCTAAACTATTTTTGTCCCCATGAAGTTCCCCCCTCACATAGCTAGCATTTAGAACCTAGATGGCCGGCCGCTGGCTGAGTAAGGCCCGGCGGTCGGCCCTACGGGTCAGGGACGTCTCCTACTGCGGGCCTGTGTGTCCCCTCCATGAGGCTAACTGCGACACGCCTTGACTCACACCGGCACGCCGTCCCTTGACCTGTGTGTGTGTGTGTGTGTTGTGTGTGTGTGTGTGTGTGTGTGTGGTGTTGTGGTGTGTGTGTGTGTGTGTGTGTGTGTGTGTGTGTGTGTGTGTGTGTGTGTGTGGTGGTGTGTGTGCGTCGTGCTGGCTCCTTGTCGAGGCGTAGCATCGCGGCTGAACCCCTGTGAACCACAGAGAGAGGCGCAGGAGCTATCTTAAAAACACAGCAGAAATGGTCCGCCGTAATGGATTTGGTGTTTACCTTCATCAGCACCACCGACCTCGATCCAGGGATGGGGCTTGTTTTGGGCTCCCCCAGGGCCGGAAGAGAGCCTGGTTTTAGTTTAGTAGATTTAGCATCTTTTATTCCCCTGCTACATCTTGTTTCCCTACCCCCCTCTCGCACCGACAACAGCTTTATGTTATGCTATCACTAGGATTTATGTTATGTTCGTGGTATCATTTTATTTTGCGTTCTGCTCGTGGTTTTATTCATGTGAACGTTATTGTCAGTGATATTTTATTATGGTGGTATCACCGTATCAATACACATTGAGCCGGGTGTTGTTCCGTTGTTCTACACAGTAGATATTATAGACGCACGGTTGTGTTATTGACGTCTCCTATGTGTGCGTTGTAGTTTTGGATGCACACAGCGTTCTATCTTATCTTGGGTGGTGTCCGGTCCAGAACAACTCGATCATCACTCATGACAGTTGGGGTTATTATTTGATATGGACTGCTGACCGACTGGTCCAAAACGTGATGCTGAAACAGGAAGTGGAGCCCTTCCACGCTGCACAGGCTGTTTTAAATAGTGCGATCGCTTTAGCAACGGCTAAAGCGATCGCATAATTAAAATATAGATATATAAATAATATCTGGATATCTATCTGCCTCTTTTGACATCACAAGGGGGGGGTGTCCACTTAGACGTATGACGGGTAGATGAGCCACCTTAGCTCTTCCGTCCAGTCATCGGTCTGCTGGTTGACGGATCTAATCCGGCACACATCTGGGTAGACGGACGCGCCCTCTTTTCAAAGGGCTTGTCATGGATTATCACGCCCACACACACACACCTGGTGGGCTAACACCAGCGGGGCCGGGAGAGTTGTCCACCCTGGCAGGTAAAAAGACCAAACTCTAAGAATCAAGTTTGGACCCTGGTTAAAGGACAAATGCTTAAAGGTGACGTCTTATACCAGCAGGTGTGATTAGCCGCTACAAGCTGTTTTGAAAATCTCTACTTCTTCTACATTTACATTTAGGGCATTTAGCAGACGCTTTTCCAAAGCGGCTTACAATAAGTACATTTGTCATAAGAAATGAAACAATATATCACTGTCAGTACAGTAAAGATGTTCATAGAACCAAGTGCAAGTACTAACAGTCGCTAGGCTAACCCAATCCCCGTGTACGGCAGTGATAGCTAGCTACTGCAGATGCTACACAGTTAAGAACTATGAATAAGTTCCTTCAATAAGTTCTTCTGACATCACAACCGTGTCCACCTAGTGTGTGCTGGATGGATCAGTCTAGCATCCTACCCAGTGGGCCGTAGCAAACGTTTCTCATCTATCCGTCATACGTCATCACTCACACCTGGTGGTATAATAGGGCCGCTTGCTTTAACTAATAACGGCTCGGGCTTCCACAGTGAACCGAGATCGTGAGACGTAAGGTATTCACAACGTCCGTATCCGATTGGGCGTGAGTGGAGGTAAAGTGTGATCCCTGGTCGTCCACGGCAACACCTTCCAGGCTGGTTTCCGTCTGCACCCTTTAGTGCCAGCGACTGGTTCAGGCAGCTCGGTCTGTTGAGGATGTCGTGAGTTGGTTTCCTCTCTCTGCCCATCCCTCTGTCCCACGCCCCACTCTCTCTCAGTGCCTCTGTCTGTGAACCACAGCATTAAAAGAGCAGTGTTGCTACTTAAGGGGCACATTGTCACAGCACCTGAAACGAGATGCAGAGCAGGATTTAAAAACACAGTGAAAATATAAACGGGAAAATACTCAACATAGACAGTCTACCTAGCTTTCCCTCCGTCTCTCTCTCCTGAAAATAACTCCCATTAGGCTTACTGTATATTTTTCTGTCTCCGCCTCACTCTCTCTATATATCTATAGATATAGATATAGATATCTTTATAAAACGGAAAGGTGAAATCCGGCGATCTGATTGGCTGTTAACTGTGGTATATTGAGCATATACCACGGCTACTATTCTAAAAAGCCTTATCGCAGCATATCATTCCGCAAGCAACAATGTCTCCATGGCAACAACCAACTGTTACCGTAGGAGGCTAGGTAGCAAAAGTAGCCGAAGTGTTTGACAAGGTTAATAAATTG
Organism: Melanogrammus aeglefinus; assembly: GCA_900291075.1. Taxonomy (NCBI): domain Eukaryota; kingdom Metazoa; phylum Chordata; class Actinopteri; order Gadiformes; family Gadidae; genus Melanogrammus; species Melanogrammus aeglefinus. Next base: position 10,368 of record OLKM01003573.1, on the reverse strand, counting down.
ACTAAATTCGTTGAATTGACATGTTTAAGGTTAACTTTCACCTCCGGATAGGGTTAACAATGGTAGAGGGGACTGAGGAGTGACCTGCTCCTGAAGAAAAAGGCGAGAAAAAGAGACATGCAGAGCTAACGTCCGGAAAGGAGGGACTATTTTTTTCATAATGGGGCTATTTTATCAGTTAGGTAGGCTAATTTGTGATTTTATTTTATTTTTTTGTACCTGAAATTGATTGCGTATTCCTCTTTCATATTGCCCTTATTGGTAACCGTTTTATAAAAGGGGGGTTGTCGTCCCTCCGCTTCGCGTCGGGCCGAACAACGCCCCTTAGCCGTGGTATAATGAGCATATACCACGGCCTGTCGTGATCTATTGCTTAAATATATATATATATATATATATATATATATATATATATATATATATATAGATATATATATATATAGATATATCTATATATATATATATAGATATATATATAGTAGGGGTGTAACGGTACACGTATTTGAACCGAACCGTCACGGTACAGGCACTTCGGTGCGGTTACAGAGGTCTACCGCGGTACGTAAATGTGGCGTACATAGCGTTAATACGGCGAATGTAAAGGCTTGTTTTGCGGTGCGGAACTTAAAACTTGAAGTCGGAGTTCCCCCCGGACCGTTTAGCCTTATTAGGCTCGGCTCGCACGTGCGCGGCCACCGCTATGTAGCAGTAGCAGAGCGCGATCGCGACTGTGTGTGGATTGATGGCTACTCGCGAACTGAGCGAACTGCATTGGCGAGAGACAACAAGAAAACCGGAGCTTGAAGATGCCCCCCTGTCAATTTAATCCCAAGTGTGTGAGACTTTGGATTTCCAGGTTAATTATCACAATGGGGAAAGACGAGTGGACAAGTCGAAAGCTGTGTTTAGACATTGTTCAACAGCGATCTCCTATGCAAATGAAACACATCGAACATGCACACGCATGTAAAAAGGCACCATCCAGGTGTTACTGTCCACGCTGCGAAAATTAAAAAAGTTGTTCAAACCCAGCTCACTACACTATTTAATCAACCTCTACCCCTGTCTGGGAATTCAGAACGGGCAAATGCCATCACCAGGTCTATTGGTGTTTTCATTGCCTCTGACCTACGGCCATTCTCCGTTGTTGAGAACACAGGTTCTAAACCTATGATGAAGGTAAGCAGTTGCAGTACCTGCTACCAGTGTCCCTAGTGAAAGGGTATCTTTTTTATAAAATACATAAGCTGTAATTTAAGTTAAGGCTGCAGTTGCACTTTTATTTAATGATTGATATTTATATTTATGAGAACTTCAGAGCTTTAGAGATCTGCAGGAATATTTTTTTCAGTATGTTTCATACTGACAGCTAAAACTGTGTTTAATTCGTTACTAATTAAACTTATGTTCGTTCAGTCAAGCAATCCGTTTTTTCTAACTATGAACCGAACCGTCCTGTACCGTACCGTGACTTCAAAACCGAGGTACGTACCGAACCGTGACTGTTGTGTACCGTTACACCCCTAATATATAGATATATCTATATATATATGTATCTATATAGATATATATACATATCTGTATCTATATAGATATGTATGTATATATATATAGATATGTATGTATATATATATAGATATGTATGTATATATATATAGATATGTATGTGTATATATATATAGATATGTATGTATATAGATATGTATATGTATGTATATATATATATAGATATGTATATAGATATGTATATGTATGTGTGTATATATATATATATATATATATATATATATATATATATATATATATATATATATATATATATATATATATATATATGTATATATATATATATATATATATGTGTATATATATATATATATATATATATATATATATGTATATATATATATATATATATATATATATATATATATGTATATATATATATGTGTGTGTGTGTGTGTGTGTGTGTGTGTGTGTGTGCAATAAAATCTAAAGCGCTGTATTTACAGTGAAAAGTAACCCAATAACACTGTCTCTCTGGATCTGTGTGTGCGTGTGTGTGTTTGGTACAAATCTAAAGCGTACACAGTGAATCTTAATCAACTAAGACTATCTTTCTGACTGTCTCTCTCCATATCAGTAAGATAAAAATCTAAATCTGTGTGTATGCATTGAAAAGTACTCCACTAAGACCATGTCTCTCTCGCTCTCTGTCTCTCTCTGTCCCTCTCTCTCTGTCTGTCTGTCTGTCTGTCTGTCTGTCTGTCTGTCTGTCTGTCTGTCTGTCTGTCTGTCTGTCTGTCTGTCTGTCTGTCTGTCTGTCTGTCTGTCTGTCTGTCTGTCTGTCTGTCTCCGTCTCTCTCCGTCTCTCTCTGTCTCTCTTTCTCTCTCTCTCTGTCCCTGTCTCTCTCTCTCTCTCTCTCTCTCTCTCTCTCTCTCTCTCTCTCTCTCTCTCGGTCCCAGGCCTCAGCGCCTTGAGCTCAGAGCCCCAGGAGGAGGAGGAGGAGGAGGAGGAGCAGCCGCCAGTTACAGACGAGAAGACAGCAACATGGCGGACATGTCTGTGGAGCAGGTCGCCATGAGGGCCGACGAGCTGACTGATGAGGTACACACACACACACACACACACACACACACACACACACACACACACACACACACACACACACACACACACACACACACACACACACACACACACACACACACACACACACACACAGTTAGACCGTCTATGTTAAGTCACTTTAACGTATGTTGTCTCCAGTTTGTGTTAGAATCCCCCCAGAGCTGCGCTGCCCACTCCGTTTATGAGCTGCTGTTCTGGTGTAGAACCAGCGGGTAACACTTCCAGAGGGCGGTGTTAACGGTCTATCCATCGGGGACCTTTGTAATGTGAGGCGTGTCTGGTCTAATTGCGTTTCAGTTATGCTATTGTTTCGGCCGGGGCACTGTGTAACCGGCCCGTTGTGTGGAGACGTGGACCCAACGGGCGCTCTGCAGCACCTGATGGCACCGTCTTCCTCCAGAGGGCTTCACTGGATTGAATTGAAGGGACGCACATTGAGACAATTGAATTGCGCTGAACTGTGTTATGTTACATTCATTTGGGGGGCGTGATGGATGACTTTTCAAGGGGCTAGTGCTGCATGGTGGTTGCCAGGGTTACCGGTGTCTGATGCGCCATCGGTGGGACATCCTTCACGCCGTCCCCGCTGTCATTTCGCTTGACGGTATTATCAAGCCCAGCTCTATTTGTCGACTCAAAACGTGTTTTAATAATAATATTCATAAAATGTTGTAGGGTTTCCATGGTGGCGCTCCCCCCACTCAGTGGTTGCCATAGAAACCAGAGGTTGCTGTGAGTGCGGGGGGAGGGGGTGGGGGGGTAATGGTTTGAGAAGGGCTTCTGGTCTTACTGGTATCACTGCGGGGACTCCAGGAGAACGTCCGACTGGATTTAGACGCTCCAGGGGCCCGGCCGGGACCCAGGGGCCGGTCGGGCCCCTGGGTCCTAATGCTGCCAGTCCGTGCCTGATCTATTGAGAGCAGCGTGGCATCACTTGGACGCCCGCCCCCTCTCTAGGCGTACACACCCAGGGACAGGGGTCTCTACCGGTGACCACCTCCTCTTTAATGCCCTGCTACACGCCTAGACACACAGGTGACACTACCTGTGACTCTACCACCTCCTCTTTAAGTCACCTAGACACACAGGTGACACTACCTGTGACTCTACCACCTCCTCTTTAAGTCACCTAGACACACAGGTGACACTTCCTGTGACCACCTCCTCTTTAAGTCACCTAGACACACAGGCCTCTACCTGTGACTCTACCACCTCCTCTTTAAGTCACCTAGACACACAGGCCTCTACCTGTGACTCTACCACCTCCTCTTATAATCCCTCCGTCAGATCACTGCTATCCAGAGTGTTAATATATCTGTTGAGTATAATATCTTTCTAATACAAACAAACAAACCAAGACCTCCGAGCTCCATCAACCATCTGAGCGGTGTGATGATCTGACTCCATCAACACCGCCGCGCGGGCGGTTGTACCTTCCACCCCCAGCGCTGATGTCTGAAGGTATTCATGAACGTTAAACAGGGAGACCCCGTCGCTCTTTGAACCCCGACGCTCACCCTTTTGATTTGTACTTCCCTAATATATATCTGGATTCAAAACGCTGCTGTAATACATATGAGCATCACATAACGTGTTTTTACTGTGGGTGAAATGAGGTGAAAACCTTCGCCCGTATTGAGTGTTGCGTTAGGGTGTGCGTACACGTCGTCACCGCGACGCCCCCCTCATGCTAACATGCAAAGGACCGGGATGTTTCTCCTCTTCCAGAAACATTGCATAAGCTGTGGAAACGCTGCGTCGGCCCGGTGAGGGATGTCTGAAGTTGTTTACGTTGAGCGGTGTTGGTTCTTGATCCTTCAGTGATGAGGATCTAGTCCTCAACGTGAGCTTACAGGCTCGATGTACCCCCCCCCACCCCTCCACTTCTCTTCCACTGTGTGCTCAGGTGGTTGATTTAGAGACTTGTACCGCCTTTGGAAATGCCGTCATTAACTATTTTGTGAAGTTGAGGAATATGAATATAAAGTGGCAACGATTTAGTTTGTGCCGACGTATTCGGCCGGTCTTGGTGGACGTGCATCGATCTGTTATCCAGAGCCGCGTCGAGACGGGCCGGTCTGGGATGGATGGATGGAGGCTGAGGTGAATGGTCCACAGTGACGGGTGTCTACGGGTCTATGGCTCCACGGCCTACTAGTATTATTATTAGCAGTGTGCTACTGCCCCCGCTGCCTGATTTAGCCCTGATCGGACCTCAGTCCCCCTCCGGCGGCTTTAATGCCGTCCAGATAACGGTTGAACCAGTCCTTTAGGATACTACGTCACCACACCACTGGTTCTAGACCACGAAACAAATGAGCTCCTTTCTCTTCTCTCTGCGGAGACATTTGGCTTATATGACCTTCCCTTTTCTTTAGTAAGCGTGAGATGAATGTGCTAATCCCGTGTGTCTTCCTCTCCGTCTTCGTCTTCCTTCTTAACTAATTCTCGCGCATTTCGCAGACTAATTTCCGCTTTTCTTAATCCTCCTACGGGATGGAAATGAAGGATGTCTCTTACTGATGTCGTTTGAATGATCTCTTTCTGTCTGCCTCCCTCTCTCTCCCTCTGACACACAATGTTTTAACATAACCTCTCTCCCCCCCCCCCATCCTCTCCCCATGGCTGTCAGTCTCTCTCTACCTGGCCGTCTCTCTTCCTCTGACACATGCAATGGAGGCCTGTGTGTCTCGGTGTGTAGCAGGGCATTAAAGAGGAGGCGGTCACCGGTAGAGACCTGCTCCATCTCCCCCCACTCCCCCTCTGCCCCCCTCTCCCCCCTCGCGCCCCCTGCGTACCCCTCCCGCCCCTCCCCCTCTCCCCCTCTTCTTCCCTCTTCCCCCTGCCTCCCGCCTCACCCCCTCTCCCCCCCCCCCCCTCCCTTCCCCCCTCTTCCCCCTGCCTACCCCTCTCCCCCTTCTCCCTCCCTCCTCCTCCCCCTCTCCCCTCTCTCCTCCCTCCCCTCTCCCCTCTCTCTCTCCCCCTCTCTCTGAGTCTGTGTGTCTCTCTGTCTGTTTCTTCCTGCTGCCACCCTGGGGATCTTCCATCTCCACGCTGTTTGTACCGGGGGACGGTCGCCGGGGCTCCCAGCGAACGCCTCGCAGCTCTCTGTCGTCGGGTAACGCCGTGGGTATCATGGGATGGCGGCCAAACGCCCTCACATCGGGGCTGTTGTTTGCACGGCTCGACGTCTGCGGGACCCTCTCAGAGGGACGGGTGCGTGTCGCGTCGCGGCCCCTGAAACGTCACGTGTGCGTCGAGTCGCCGACGGAGAGCTGCCTCGTCCTCGGTGCGGTGAGGCTGCTGCTTCGGTCCGCTCTCCCGCGCGCGCGCTCTGCTCCGCCCGCTCCCCCTGCCTCCGCCCGCCTGCTGCCCGCCGCGCCGCCGCCTGCTCCGCCCGCCTGCTCCGCCCGCCTGCTCCACCCGCCTGCTCCACCCGCCTGCTCCACCCGCCTGCTCCGCTGCAGCTAGCCCCGGGCGTTGTGCTGAGAGAGGCCCGACCGTCCCGGGGAAGCACTTCCTTTTGATATGTCTCCCACCCTGCACAGTTCCTTGTTCATTAATTTCTTTGGATATATATATATAATATATATATATCTGGCCCGCCTCGATCTTCCAGGGAGACGACTTGCTGGACGAGCACTGCTGGGCTTAATTTAGACAGCAGCGCGGGGCGGCGGGCAGACGTGATTCCAACGCCGTGATCGGCCACGGCGGCCGCTAAGCCCTCTCGAAGCCTGTTTAGCTCCCACCCCGCCCCCCCCCCCCCCCTCGCCCCTGGTTCATGTACTGAGAGTGAACACATCTCGGGGAGGAACCCTGGGGCCCGCGCCGGCGCGCGCGGAGCTCTTTGTTAGCGCTTCATTAGCGGCGCTGACGGGTGGCGTGTTGGCCCAGGGTCCGTGTCCTCGCGCCCGGTGTCCTCTCTCTCTCCGCTCGCTCTCTCTTCTCTCGCTGTCGCCTTTCTTTCCTCTCTGCACACGTTTTTATTCTCTTCCTCCTCCTCCTCCTCCTCTCCCCCAATGCAGCCGGCTATTATTAGAAGACAAAAAGTCCTTCCTCAGTCAGCTCATCAGACCGCATGATTCTTTGCCCTATTGTTGTCCACACCTCTGTGTGTGTGTGTGTGTGTGTGTGTGTGTGTGTGTGTGTGTGTGTGTGGTGTGTGTGTGTGTGTGTGTGTGTGTGTGGTGTGTGTGTGTGTGTGTGTGTGTGTGTGTGTGTGTGTTACTTGGTGGGTCTGTATGTGCTAGGTTTGAAGGGTTATGAGCATGGCTTCTTGGTATGTGTTGAGTCTGGTGACTCTCTGCACACCGTGTGTGTGTGTGTGTGTGTGTGTGTGTTGTGTGTGTGTGTGTGTGTGTGTGTGTGTGTGTGTGTGTGTGTGTGTGTGGACACCTACCCCTCCTGGGCAGTGCACGGTGCGTGTGTCCATGCATGCGGCTGCCCGTCCTTGTGTCACCGCAGGCAGGGAAAGATCATTTGTCGTTGTGTTGTGTGTCAGCCGGTGTCGGCGTCACCTGATAAGGAAGATGCTACACCAACATGGGAATCCGACGGAACACAACGACACACGCCTGGTGTCACATGACCCGGGCTGGGGAGGGAGGGAGGGAGAGGGGGGGAGAGAGGGGAGAGAGAGCGAGAGGGGGGAGAGAGAGAGGGGAGAGAGAGAGAGAGAGGAGAGAGAGAGAGGGGAGAGAGAGAGAGAGAGAGGAGAGAGAGAGAGGGGAGAGAGAGGGGGGAGAGAGAGAGAGAGAGAGAGAGAGAAAAAACACAACAAGGATGATTTCGCTGACATTCTGGGTGGATGTCTGCCGCGTATTGATTCGGTGTACTGTGTGTAGTAAGAGCAGTCTAAGGGGATATCAGATGCAGAACGACAGCAAGGTTTTCATAACAACCGAAGCGCAAAAGCCGCGGGCCATGCAGATGGATGTTTTCATTCTGAAGAGTACAGATGAATACTGCCTGAGTAAGGTCTCGGCCTCGCTCGCTGTCCACACCACTGCTCACTGCGCAGAATACCGACGGCTTCTGTTACATTTCAATGTTGGTTTATCGGCCGCTCTTTGGGTTTTTATGACTACTGGTTGTGTTTTTGGTTTTCAATACATTTGTAACTGTCCCTCTGTTCATGTTAATATTTGAGCCAATCACTCACTCCCACGCTCACTCATAAATCACATCATATATATATATATATATATATATATATATATATCATATATATATATATATATATATATATATATATATATATATATATAGATGGATCTATAAAGATCTATATCGATATAGATATGAATATGAGTGAGCGTGGGGATCATCTACGTTCTATAGATCTATACATACTGTTCATATATTGGATGACGGGTTGCTCCATGTTAACTTGTGACTGTTGCTCCCCCCCCCCCCCAGTCTCTGGAGAGCACCCGAAGGATGAGGATGATGGCTGAGGAGGTGAGGCCTTTGACCCTCGACCCTGATCCACTCACACACTCTGACACACGGGGAGGGTTTAGGCCGACGGAAGCTCACACACGCCTTCGACCTCGTCAAATGTTTAATGTGGTCTTTCTCCATCTTAATATTTATGATGAATAACCATGGCAATGTTCCTTGGTGCCCACCGGGCCGGCCGGCCAACACGGGGAATGCTTGCGGTGTTTTTATCCCACGTTGGATGAAGAACGCCACCAAAATGGCTTTCATTTATTTTACTCCAATAATAATCTTGATTTATATCGCAGCTAACACAACACACCCAGACAGCAACGTTACCCAAGATAATTAATGCAAATAAAACCCAATTAAAACATGAACGGGCGGCACCGTAAAAGCACGCTGACGATTTGAAAACGGAAAGGGAATGATCAATTAAAATCCTTTCCACGGTATCATGACGTTCCTGTGTTCTCTTTCATTCATTCATTCCCCCCATGGGTAGCCCACATGGGGAAGGAAAGCCGGTCAAAGCCCGACCAGTGTTAATAACGTCATGCTCTACAAACAGAGCACCACAGGAACACAGTGGCACGCATCTCTGTGTGCCCGTGGTCCTCAAACAAACCCCCCGGGTGGCGAGGGCGACAGAGGGAGGGTATCTGATGGCCGCATGGAACTAGAAACCAAGAACAAACGACCCAAGCAGGGCAAACATTGACTGCTCACAGCAGAGGGCAGCGGGCGCGTTTGTACTTCATCCTCCGGATAGCCGGGGTCACGGTTCTCGTCGTCTTTGTCGAATGAAACTATTTGCCGTTTCACTGCGGATTTAAAAGTCAAACATATTTCTAAAAAGTTCTTGTGAATAGAATTCGTCATCCTGGACCCTGAAATTCTTCCTTGAAGACAAGGATCTACTCGGTAATGGAAATGAGATAAGCAATAGAAATCTAAAAACGTATCAAGAGACGTAATCAAAGGACCGAGTGGATTGTGTAGTGTGGAATATAGGAATGGACGAGCGGCCCGGCCCAGTGTCATCCTCACCGCTCCTGAAGTGTGACTGGGGGTGTGTTGTTCTCTGATGTTCCCAGACCAGGGAGACCGGAGGGAAAACCATGGTGATGTTGGACCAGCAAGGAGGTAGGACGACCAATGTCCTCCGCGACTATCGTTCCTCTCTCTGTCTCTATTCTCCTCTCTCTGTCTCTAGTCTCCTCTCTCTGTCTCTATTCTCCTCTCTCTGTCTCTATTCTCCTCTCTCTGTCTCTATTCTCCTCTCTCTGTCTCTATTCTCCTCTCTCTGTCTCTATTCTCCTCTCTCTGTCTCTATTCTCCTCTCTCTGTTCTATTCTCCTCTCTCTGTCTCTATTCTCCTCTCTCTGTTCTCTTCTCCTCCTCTCTCTGTCTCTATTCTCCTCTCTCTGTCTCTATTCTCCTCTCTCTGTCTCTATTCTCCTCTCTCTGTCTCTATTCTCCTCTCTCTGCGCTGTCTCTGTCTCTTTCTCCTCTCTCTGTCCTCTATTCTCCTCTCTCCTGTCTATTCTCCTCTCTCTTGCCTCTATTCTCCTCTTCTCTGTCTCCTACTCTCCTCTCTCTGGCTTCTATTCTCCTCTCTCTGTCTCTAGTTCATCCTCTCCCTCTGCTCTGTCTCTAGTCTCCTCTCTCTGTCTCTAGTCCTCCTCTGTCTCCTATTCTCCCTCTCCTGTGTCTCATTTCTACTAGAGATTTGTCTTATATTTGAATCTCCTACCACCAATTTCCTCTCGTTGACCTAATAGTCCGTCACTAGCTCTGCCCTCTCTGCTGTGTGTGTGTGTGTGTGTGTGTGTGTGTGCGTGTGTGTGTGTGTGTGTGTGTGTGTGTGTGTGGTGTGTGTGTGTGTGTGTGTGTTTGCGTGCGTGCGGCGTGCCGTGCGTGCGTGCGTGCGTGCGTGCGTGCGTGCGTGCGTGTTGCAGAACAACTGAAGCGTGCAGAGGAGGGCATGGACCAGATCAACCAGGACATGCGGCAGGCGGAGAAGAACCTGAAGGACCTCTCCAAGTGCTGCGGCCTCTGTGTGTGCCCGTGTGACAGGTAGGTCCTCCAGAGTAGACCAGCAGCTCACAGCCGGGGACGTTCCTGTCCCCGAGACACGACGCATTTAGATTAACCTCAGCGCCAGACGAGTTGATGTGGAGACGAGGGGCCCCTGTGGTGCCAATCCCCCCCCTAGACAAACAACACACACACACACACACACACACACCACACACACACACACACACACACACACCACACACACACAC
>OLKM01003572.1:17150-33868 GCA_900291075.1 Melanogrammus aeglefinus | reverse complement strand
GAGAATACAGGACTCTTCATCTTTTAGACAGTCCGGGATGGCATAACGGTTTAGTCTTTAGTTGAAAGAGATGGTTTGGGTGAGGGCGTTCCAGATCGTTTAGGATTACTGACACTTGTTGTTAGCGGTCTGTCGTTCATGATAGACTCAACCTCACAAAAAGCAGTCTGCAGAGTCTCACATTCCAACACCTGTCCTTTAGGACAGAATGCAGAATCTTTCTTCATCAGCTTAATCAGCTTCCACCCCCAACCGAAGTGGGCTCCAAATGGGGGTTGGAAAAGTCCATTTTACTCATCTTAGTAGTGCCTTTTGAATCCTGGGGTGATCCATTTCCTTAAGAGATTCTCTGCAGCTCTTTCTGCGCTCCAACAAAATTGGTTCCATTGTCTGTGCGTGATGCTGGTGACTGGTTCCATTCTGCGACATATGAACCTCGCAACGCATTAATTGCACGAGTCTGTATCCAAGTACCTGCTACTTTCCAAATTGCACAGCCCGGCTCACAGGCAAGTGAGATCACTCCTCAGCGTTTTCAATGTGCCCTGGCCCCGCTTTACATTTATGGGCGTCCAAATTGTCAATCCCAACATGCGTAAAGGGTGGGAGATCCGGAGATACACGATCCTCCGGAAGGTCGGCCATTTTCTGCTCTCCAGCAGCTGCTTGCATCCGCCGGCAGAAGACACACCTCTTGATGATCTTTCTGGCGGAGGAATTGGCACTAGGCAACCAATATCTTTGATTCAGTGTGGAGAGCATATGACTTCTTCCAGAATGCCCAACTCTCTGATTAATGTTGCGCAAGACTAGCATGGATATGTGAGAACCTTTGGGCAGGATAATCAGATTTTTCATCTTCTATCGGCATTTGCCAATCTGCTTATCCGCCCCTCCCACTTTCAATTTGCCCTCATTCGAATTGGGTTGTTTACAAAGGAGCTACTTGCCTTTCACTTGTTTATACCTTTTTCCAAGTGTCAGCTCTGAGAGAGGTAGCAACTCTGCTCGAGCGAAATGATGGATTTTTCAGCTTCTCTTGGATGTCTTCCACAGACAGCTTCCTGTGCCCCCAGTTTTATCTTAAGAAGCTTCTCTTTTCTTTCAATACTTTAAATTTTGGTCCAATCTGGCTCAGGTTTCCATTTTTTGCTGCCTCTCTTCCTTTCCTGTAGTAGAAGGAGAAGTTGCCCGTATCCTTAATTCCATGCAATCCTCGTTTCAGTTTGTTCCAGTGATGAGCAATACTCATCAACATGCTGGTTGATTCTTAGTTCCACACTAACAATGTTTGCAGGAGGACCTCCCTGTTCTGACCTCGGGTCATCAAGAAGGATCTGCTCTAGTCTCTCTGGGATTTGCAGCCAATTCAGTTTCCTCCTTCTCTAGAAACTTGGACCCTTCAGCCATCTTACCGGACTTCAGAATGGCTCTATGTTCAACCCACGTGAAGCGTCGTCGGCTGGGTTATCCTTAGAGTTAACGTATCTCCATTTGTTTGTCTTCGGATAGTTCACAGATCAATGAAACTCTGTTGGCAAACAGAAGGTATGGTATCTTCTTGTTTTTGTTGTGGATATATCCCCAATTACCGATGTGCTATCCGTCCAGAAAACATTAGTCCTTGATTCCTGTTGTAGCCCCGCTTTAGCATCCGATCCACTTTCACGGCAGTGCTGCTGCAAGTAAGCTTCCAGCCTGGTATTCGTGAATCTGTTAAGGGAGTCACTCTTGATTTTCCCAAAACAAAACAACGCTTAGACCCTTCCTGCTTGTTTGTGAACCTGAAGGTAGCTGACCAGTGCCGACCTATTTCTACTTTTGCCATCACTGAAGTGATGGAGCTCTGCAGTCTTATAGGCCCAAAATCCTCAGGTTTTCATGCACCCTGCTCCAGTTCTGCGATCCATCTCTTTCTTGCTTGGAAAGTCTTCGGGATAATTTGGTCCCCATCCATACTTTACTTTGCAGAAGTCCTTTGCGAGGATTTGTTTTGCTTTCAGGGGTGAATGGAGAAAGGAATCCTACGGATCATTATATTTGAGCTAACCATTAGAAGGATGCCTCTTCTGTAGGCCTCGTATCCTTCATTGGTTAACCTTGATGGCGAAAGAGTCACTCTCAGTGTTCCATTTCTTATCCCCAAGTGCCCTTTCGATGGGGCCAATTTTCTCCTTGTCAAGTCAGTTCCTTTAAATTGCTTGGATCTGATGAAGTTCTGGAATACTTCGCCAGCACTTCACAGCTTATTACATGACCCATTTTGGTCAATGAGAAGCCCCTTGTGCACATGCCTCTCTTGAGGCCACTGATAAGCTTGATAGCTTCTCCACTGTGGCTGTAGACATGAGGCAGTCGTCGACATAGAAGTTGTTCCTGATTGCTTGAGTTACTTCTTTGTTCGTACCTGAGCTGTTGTCTTCTGCAGTTTGGCTTAAAGCAAAATTAGCAATGCTAGGAGAAGGACCAGCACCAAAAGAGGTGACATTCATCCTGTTAGGACTCCAAGGGTATTGTTTTGGTGTCTCCTCCTGGCCACCATGAGAAATCTGAGGAAGTCCCTGTGGGTCTCTTGGACTTGCACTCGATAAGAACATTGACTCAAATGTCTGCCGATAGGCAATCTGTTCTTACGGAACCGGAGGAGGACCCCTATGAGGGTGTTTGTTAGATTGGGGTTCCTTGGAGGAGTTCCTGGTTTTTAAAGAGGTGCTTTAAAAGAAGCAGCACAATCAAACACAACTCTTAGTTTACCCTTCTGTTGATGGAAACACCATTGGTGAGTATGTGCATACCCGCCCATCCTTACAATCCAAGCTTGTTCCAGTGACCTTTTTCTCGCATAACCTTTCTAGCACATCAGTCATGAACCTTTTATACTCCATGGCGTATCCCTGCATCCTCTTTAAACTTCCTGAGGAGATTTTAGAGTGCGTTGTCTGGGCCACGCATAGTTGTCTGACATAAACTTTGTCTTTGTTGCGAAAAGGTTTAAAGGCAGCTTTGTTAGTGTCATTTTTGAGAGAACCAAAGGAATGTAACGTTGCCATTGTTCATGCACCCTTTTATCCTCATCCGATGTTTCTTCCTTTTCGTTCTGCTCCTTTTCGCAGAAGTCGTGGTTATATTGCGTAACGAGAATAATCCTTGAGATTGGAGACCGATATTCGATTGGTAACACCAGCTGGGTCCAAGGGTCCACAGCAGGCAAGAGAGAGTTGGTACCATTTTACCACCATCCAAACAGTGTTCTTGATTGCATATGGGGCCATGTGCCTTGCTATTACTGTTATTCCCAGGGGTTCCATTGCCTTTAGAACATCGATTCCCAATCAGCAGTTTCGATTTCTGCATCGATTCGTCCAGCTGTTATCCGTCTCAGGTAAAGGCCATCTTTCGAGATCCTTTTTGGTGCGGCTTATATTTTCTTGGAGACAGGAATCTTAGCCTGCATGTAAAACCTTTGGTGATCAAGATATTGTGCTACCATCCAAGTTTACTTATCTCCAATCCTGATAATCTCATAAGTCTTAACAGGCCTTTCCATGACCATGGTTCTCAGGAGAATTCGTTGTTTGGTGCCTTTGGACTCAGCTCCTCATTAGATTCTCGGTCTGTAAAATGACGCCTGAGGCTGCAGGGTCAAGGAAAGCGTAGCGTTGGAGATGAACTTGTTTCCTTTGTCAACCTTGAGTTTTGACCAGGAATGCAGTGCAAGGTTCTTACCCGGCCCCAGGTTGCTTCACCTGCTGATACAAGTTGCACTGTGCTTCACCTGCTGATACAAGTGCACTGTTGACTGATGTTTTCTGTTTTGAACCTGTTTTAGTCAGGGTCAGGATTTTCCACTCAATGAACTGCCTGTTACAAGAGTGTAAATTGACATTCCTTCTTGCCTTGGATAAAATACAAGCTCAATGCTTGTGCTGCTTGGATCTAAGCGCTGCGTTCGATACGATCGACCACAAGACTCTTCTTCACCGTCTGAGCACTATTGTTGGTTTCGGGTACAGCTCTTGGTTGGCTTCAATCCTACCTCACAGATAGAACCCCAATTTGTGCATCATGAGGGTTCAAATTGAAAGCATGGCAAAGTCGCTTTGGTTGTACCCAAGGGTCAGTCCTTGTCCATTACTTTTTTGCATCTACATGCTTCCTGGCGCGATGTTATCCGCAGCTTCGGAATTAGTTTCCACTGCTACGCGGGATGGACACCCAGCTACTCATTCCTGTAGATTCCGGGAACTCGGGCCCAGATTCAGAAGGTTGAGTCCTGTCTGGCTGCGGTGAAGGCTGGATGTCACAAAACTTCCTACAGCTTAACCACCCGGAAGACAAGCTATAATTATCGGCTCGAAAGCGGACGGAGACGAGTTTGAGGATGTCTCACTGTGGTTGGATGGCTTTGCCATCCCACAGAGTGTGTCTGTCAAAAATCTTGTGTCTGTCGACCTCAACTGTGCTTTGACCAAACACGTGAGAAAGTTATAACTAGGAAACTGCCTTTTTCCATCTGAGAAACGGTTTGCAAGAATCAGACAATTTATTCTGCATGGACGCAGAGACACTGATTTCATGCATTTGTTTCGTCAAGGACTGGATTATTGCAATGCACTGTCTCAGGATTACGAACTCTACCACAAAAAAGTCTACAGCCTTGTACAGAATGCTGCAGCTAGAATGCTGCAGCTAGACTGCTGACCAAAACGAGAAGGTTTGATCATATCACACCTATTCTCGCTTCTCTGCACTGGCTACCAATAACTTTCAGATCAGACTTTAAGGTGCTACTGCTAACCTATAAAGCCTTGCATGGATTATCTCTCCATCCTTATCCTGAAGGACCTGATCCATTCCTTATAGTCCTTCTCGACCCTCCGGTTCTTCGGGGAGTTGGCTTGCTTTCACTGCCAAAGGTTCAAAAGAAATCACTGGACAGAGAGCGTTTGCCTTTCGAGGCCCCTTTCTATGGAATAGACTGCCCTCAGTCATCAGGAAGCTGAACTCTGCGAGCTATTCAAAGGAAAGCTCAAAACGCACCTCTACAATCTTGCATTTGGAACATAGGAGTGTGAAAAACAACAGATGTCAAGTGAAGACTACTCTGTTTTTCTTGTGCTTTCATGTTATTGCGGTATACATTTCCCACTATGTACTTCCGTTCTAATTACCATTCCTGTTTGTTCTACGTGTGTTGCGGTGACTGGATGGATGCCTGGACTCTCCTCATGGATAACCGCCAGAACTCCATCACCATTTCAAATATGATGTGCAATGTATTTATACCTGTATGTCAATTATGGCACTCATTGCATCACTGACCATCCCGTGGGAAAGAAGGGATCCACTGCTATGCGTTTTCTTTCTCAAGATTTTTCTACCTTGCTAATTTCAAGGAGGAGGTTTTTTCTTGCCCGTGCGGGGGTTTGGGTAAAGGGCGCGGTGTCATATAAATTATTTGGGCCTGTTAAGGCCCTTACGAGACTGTTAATGAGTGATTAAGGGGCTATACATTAAAAATATGAATTGAATTGAATTTTCTTTCAGCTGCGGCTGGACGTCGTCTAATGTTCCAGGTTTGTGTTTTTTGATGTTCTCTATATGCAGATTGGTTGGGTGGAGTCTTTGACAACTTGTCACATGTCAGACACGTCTCACTGCAGTTCTTAGCTCATATGACCTCTTAGCAGACATCCAAACAATAGCCCATTCTTTTCAGAAAAGTCTACTTTTCTTTGTGTGGGATGCAGGCTTTAAAACTTTGTGCAATCAATGAGTGCATGTTTGGCTTTGCAGAAAGTTGCATGAAGAAGCAGGATCGATTACATTGAAGCTGTTGGCTTAAAAGGTCCAACCTTTGTGTATTTGGAAGGTACAGTTGCTGTCTTCGTCATTAGATGGTTCCTAATATGGGTGCAAAAACTGCTGCTTTGTTCTGGGTGACTTGAGAATAACTGGCTTGGTTCCTTGTGAACTATTGCCTCCTGATAGGGGGGTTGTGGCTCTTGTATATCCCCAAACAGTGGAGATCCAGGAGTATTTTTTTGCTTTGCCTTTCCATTGAAATCCGACCCAGGTGATGGATCTAGCCTCTGGCTTTCGTTCTCTGTAAAGTGTCATAGCAGTCGTTCGCCATCTTTTCTCGCAGCTTGTAAGGAAGTTTGGAAATAATCAATTCTTAAATTTGATGGCATATCAAGCTCTTGCATATACTGTAAGCTTCTCAATCTCATTACAGCATCCTCTTAGGTTTAAATGCATAGGCCATGGAGCCTTTTCCCATCATCAGCTCTGACTGGCTGTCCAATTTAAAACCTTCTCCAAATAGGCGTTTGGTTATTTTAATTTCCATCCCCCAAAGTGTTCCTCTAAGTAGCCGCTTGCCTTCAACATATCCCATGAACATGCGTACATGTTGGAGACCAGCTGCGCACAAAGGCTCCTGGGCTGGCAGATGTGTACTGCTACCAGAAGAGTACAGCCTGTCCTTGACTGCTACATAGTATTTATATACTATCGATAACATGTTTGAATGCCTTCATAAGAACATGGTATTCTAGCGGGTTTATCCATCAACGCTGTGATCTCCCTAGCCGGTAGCAAGGCTAGTTTTGCTGTTCGGTGAGTAATAAGGTCCAGCAATATTTCCTTAACCTTTCATCAATCCACGCTGAGGTTATCATTAGTAATCATGCTGTGGCTTAATTCCTCCATGACAGGTCTCTTGAAGAAATTAGATTGCTTCATGGAGTCCGAGGGCTAGGTTGGTATGCACATCCTTACTAGGAGCCAACAAGGTTTCAACAGGCATGCCTGGAGAGGTGTTTTGGGGTACTGCGCCCATTCTCATAAACTCCACTGAGACTTCAGGATCCATGAAGTCAATGGTCTTTAATTTGCTGGCTTCAAAATAATCATTCATTGCATCCTCTTGAGTTTCCTCATCCATATTCATTTGCAGAACTTTCATTTTAGCAGCTGATGCTGCAATTTCTGTGTCCAACTCCATTTGTTCCAATCTTGCTTTCAGTTAAGCTTCTTGAAGTTTTAGAGCGTGTTTTTCCATTAGCGCTCCCGCTCGGGTCAGCAGAGCAGCATTCTCAGCAGCTGCTCTTTTACATGCAGTTGACACTGAGGATTGAGCCTTTGATCCTTTTGATGGTCGAGACACATTAGAAATGCTGTCAAGGGGATTGATTTTTGATTGAGCCATTTGTTCACTTTTCCAAACTTCGACCTCTTTCTCAAAATATTTGAAATTGGTTATCCGTGGCTCATACCAGTCAAATGTCCTCCTCTCGCTCCTCTCTGATAGGAGCTTCTGCACAGAATGATGAACATTTTTTAAATCATCGACAGCTTGAATATAAACGTTTCCACACCTTCCTCCACAATATCCACACGTCCACCATCAAAAAGCAACGTTTTTATTTCATTCATTTTTCTTGTGCATGATCCCAGTTTCCCTCTGCGTGTGGCTTTGAAGGGATTTTTAACAATGCTTTCTGCGTCAGCAGCAGTCTCAAGTATGTCCGACATATTTACACACTTTATTATGAAGTTTGTGTTTTTATGCCGTGGGTCACGCACGCAGTGCGCGCTGTTCCTTTAATATCATTTATGCAACGCAACACAGTATGCCCTTACACTGCTTGCATCCACAGATCGCCAGGCATTTAATTATTTTTTCCATTTTAAACCACCATTACCATCTTCTTTATGCATCCCGACATCACGTTGTCAGCGTTGTGTACGGGTTCATTCATGAACTTGTAGGCTACTCACGACCGGTCCAAGCCGTCCGCTCCGGTGTGCCTTTCCTTCCGATGCGGTGTTTATCCTGGCGGAGTTTTTTGACTTGATGTAATGGCCTTTTTGCAAGATTAGAGGCCACTATAGGAGCGGGGTAAACGACGCGCAATCCAAATCGTAGTCAAGCAATCGCTGAATCGGTTAAAAAAAAAGTGCTTTATTAAATAAAGCTTTAAACAAAAAATGATTCGTCTTAATGATAATTTCTTTGAACAAACATTAGCGGTCAAAAAACTGTCCCGCTTCCCCGTCTCACTCTACCCAGTCACATTCCCGCAGGTGTCTTAAATCCCTTCATTAGAAAATTAAATAATAGAACTGACCTACAGGGGGAGCCAGACAGAGCGCAAACTAAAGCCAAAGATACCAAAGATAAACTATTTAACCAAAGATATAAATTATTATTATTTCCATTCCATCTTCTATTTCTATTTCCATTTATGGCTCCAACAAAGGGAGACTGATAGATAGAGTAAACGTTGGCGATAGCCTGAACTGAAAGGAAAAATAAGACGGCGACTTTATGAGGGGCTGTATGGGACATCATTCAGAATAAGCATGGCACATAGACATATGAAACCAAAACTCATTCACATACTATACTGAAAACCTCGCATACATACAAGTGAAAAGCTTTTACATGCACAACTGAAACACTCACACAAACAACTGAAAAATGATATGCTCACATACACAACTGAAAAGCTTGCATAAAACCTAGTGAAACCTTTTACATGGACTACTGAAATGCTTTCACACATACTGGTAAAATGGTTCTCATAAACACAGCTGAAAAATGTTCTCTCACACACACACATATGAAACCATTCACCATACTATACTGAAAACCTCACACATACACAAGTGAAAGCTTTTATATATACCACAACTGAAACACCTTCACCTCAAAACAACTGAAAAGCTCTTGCAACAACTAGTGAAACCTACTGAAATGCTTTACACATACTAGTAAAATGTGTGCTCATATACACAGACTGACTGAAAACCTCGAGACATGTATGTGAAGTTTTTCCACACATGTGTGTGGAGGATTTCAGTGAAAATGGACGGCGTTTGAAGAGGAAGCATTTCAGTTGAACAGGAAGGTATTTCAGTTGAACAGGAAGGCGTTTCAGTTGAACAGGAGGCCTAACCAAAGCAGCTGCATGAGAAGATCTGGTACTCGTTTACTGAAAGTGTGAAGATCGGAAACTTAAACTACAATGTTCATCTGATCCTCTTTGTTTTTCAAGTCCAAAGTTTATTTTTTTGAGGTGAGAAGCATTGGAGATGATAGAGCAAGATTTTGTTTACTGATGCTCTGCACTGCATTGAGTCACTGCAGAGAAGAGTCCAACAATTGTGGTCAGGAGAGGCTTTGTAGAGTGCTTGATGATCATACACGAAGTCTTTCTGCATTTCTTGCTGCATAAACAGCGTAGGAATTCATCCAGTTGTAAATTACATCTTTGATGTTGATAACCATTATGGCATTGATGAAAAAGGGCCATTGCCTGAACTTCAAACCAATAATAATGTAATTATACCAGACAATGATGTAACCATTAATGAGACCACAATGAACTTTATTTCAACAAGTGAATTCCACTTAAAATGATGGGAACCATGGATAAAATGTTTTTCCTCACTTCTAGATTTGTTCCACATTAATATTAAGTAAATGCCTGGCAGCACAATGTAACTAGGCTGCACAATGTAACTTTGTTGATATGAAACAGTATAACAAGACATGTTAAATAAAGGTCAACATTTTTTTAACTGGTTTTAAAACTGGAAATATAAAATGCATCATGAGACAATACTCTGCAAATGGCAATATAATTTTAAGGTAAAGTGTGCATTCAGAAATGGAACTAAAATCTGTCCTTTTTAACTTTTTTCAAAGACACACTGACTGATATATTCATGCCCTGCCAAACCCATATGTGTTTCCTAATGCAAAGTCAAACTTCTCATTAAATAGATGATATATGACTAGTGACAACTTGATGCAGTTAACACATGTGTTGCTGATCGGGAACATTGATGTAGAGGAGAAGTGGTCATCTTCTTTATGAATGAACTGGACAGAGGGGGCTGGGGAAAAGCCAATAGGTGGTACCACAGACACTCCAGTTGCAAAGGCCAATATCTTCTGTAGTTTGGATGGCCCTTCTTCTTACATAAAAACAGAGAAACATAATTGGTGGTTGGTCCAAATAAAGTGTATAAGACAACATCTAAGCGAAATAGTAAACCAGTGTCACATTGATTTCTGAAGTCGCTGCTTTGCTTACTGAGACGATCCAGTAAAAGGGGACAACATCACATCAGGCGACCAAAATGATAGAATGAGAGCATAACAGTGTTTTGGCTAGTTTCAAGCAGTGGAGGGAAACACATTAGGTTTTGATTAACTGGACATAAAGGCGCCTTATTTTTGGAAACGTGACCAATTTATGGTCTTAACTCTACATTGACAGTAGGGTCACAAATTGATTGATCTGGCTGCCTTTCGTGTTTTCAGGAAGAATTTATAATTTTTCTACGACAGCGGAGAATTTCTCTGTGGATCTATGGTACAACGGAATGGAATCCGACCCTATTATTTTCCACCACAATGCTATGAGTACGAATCCCGTAATGTATTGTAGCGACCCTGGGACATTTAAATAGTTTGTGTATTATGTGTTGCATTGTATTTCATTGTCCGTTATGCCAGTTGTTCTATGTGCTTGTATTGCAATGTTCTTCTTGTCAATCAGTGTGGGGGCGAATCATTAGGTCAGCTGGGGGAGGGCCTTGGATGAACAGGAGGGTGGGGGGCTTGCACGTGAGAGAGACCATGTTGGGGGTTGCCGAGGTAACCGGTGTTGGTTTTGTGTGGGATTTTTGCCGTTAATTGCACACGTTTTCAGTGACCTAGTTTTGTTACATTAAAAGTTCCTTCAAATACCTATGACTGGACATCGTTATGTCATCGGCGAGGTCATTACAGTATCATATTTTAAGCATTAATTTTCCATTTATTTCGGCTTAAAACTGTTCTACGTGACTTTCTAATTGCACTCCAAATACGAAAGAGATGGGAATGTTTTGAGAGGGGTCTGGCTGCAGACATCCACCCACATGCTCCAGACATCCACCCACAGGCACTTCCGCTGCAGACATCCATGCACAGAAACATCCACCAGCACACCGGAAATCGGAAAATAAAAATCAGAAAATAAAATAAAAAACGTGCGTTATCTAATGTGTTTACATAAATTAACGGGCGTTCGTTAAGTAATGTGTTTACATAAATGAACGTAATAAATTACGGTATAAAATCGGATAAACGCTTCCGCTTGACTCGAAGACCCTCCTCAGCTTCAATGTTAAGGAAGACCTCCATGTCTTCCTGAAAATCAAAGGTGAAGAGCAGGGGGTACTTTTCTTCATCATTTGAAAAATGTATCTTTTCCAGGAGCTCCTGCTGTTCTGTTTCGTCCATGTTCTGAAACGAGGGCTCGACCACCTTCCCCCTGAGCAAACCTGCATTCTGACGCAGCCAGGCAACTCCAGCCACGATGTTGTCAAGTGGCCCCTGTTTAATGGAAAATGAAATAATTTTATATTCAATTATATTAGTTTTACAACCAGTTAGTTACTTAAACTAACACTTGGAACTGTAAGGTTCTACAACCAGGACTGCAGACGAGCCCATCCAGATAATAACACATCAAATTAGACAACAACACCACTGTGGTGGGACACATACAGTAACTGGAGGGGGTAAGTCTGTCTACAGAGAGGAGGACCTGAAAATGTTGAACACTGAGTGAGTTGAACACCAGAATCATTTTGTCCTCTTTAAATACTTAAAATAATGAAAGACCATCATACTAGGAGGTTGGCACATTCTTTACAAAAGATTATTGTCATTACTGAATGGTGGAAGAATCAGGGAAATTAAAGATTGTTGTTGGAGTAAATGAACAAAAAAAGAACAAACAAATACAACTTAACATTAACAGCATTAAAAAAATATAAATAAAGACTTACCTCATGAATGTCACTGGTGGCACCTCACCCCGAAGAAGAGCCTTAGATGCGTCGGTCCAGTGGGCAAGAGTTTGTCATGGCTCAAATATTAAGAATTGAAGGAAGAAAGAGAAATGAATACACTACAAATACAATAGGGACAGTCATGTGTAACCATTTCTTAGTCAAACAAAGGTGAACAAAATTTGGCCATACCTTCCAAGGTCAAAATTTTTCGATCAGCATGCTATATAACCATTTTCTCAATGCCGGCATATCAGTCTAATAAAATAGAAAAAATATATATTATCCTTAATATAAAATAACTTTTTAGATAGCTTTGAATAAGCAAGGGAACTTATAACAGTGAAGTCAAAGGGTGCATCCATTACTTTGTAAAGGGCATACTGTAAATAAAATAATAATTTTATGTTAATATTTTTTAAGCACAAAGAGTAAATAAATCCGATCAATAGTCACACCTACCATCACCATGAAGATGCCAGTCGATGCCGTACTTTGCATACAAACTAGTGAAACCTTTTGCACGGACTACTGAAATGCTTTAACAGATAGGCCTACTTAAACTAGTAAAATATTCTCGTGCACACAGCTGAAAAATGTGTTTGAGAGGACATTTTTCAGCTGTGTATATGAGAACATTTTACCAGTATTTGTGAAAGCATTTCAGTAGTCCATGTAAAAGGTTTCATTAGGTTTTATGCAAGCTTTTCAGTTGTGTATGTGAGCGTATCATTTTTCAGTTGTTTGTGTGAGAGTGTTTCAGTTGTGTATGTAAACGTGTTTCACTTGTATGTGTGCGAGGTTTTCAGTATAGTATGTGAATTAGTTTGGTTTGATATGTGCATGTGCATGCTTATTCTGAATAATGTCTCATACGGCCCCTCCGACTTGGCCGTGTTGCTTTTAAAATTGTAAGTACCCTTGGGTGAACTTTGTCCTTGTGGCTTTCTTGATGTTGATAGTCTCTATAAAAATATGTTTGCTGTACCATTTTGTTGTGAGCCCTGTATGTTTCTTGCTTGCTTCCATGGTTGTTTTGCTGTTCGTCTGTCTCGTCCCCCAGATACAGGCTAAATCCCCGATCCAGGTTCTTGTTTATTTATATCATAAACCGCTATTTGAACGCCTCAGATTTCCCTAAGAGTTTAGCCTGTATCATGTGATATGTCCGGCTGGCAATATAATGCAGTACCCTGCACGAGAGCTGCTAGTTAGCACATATTCGTCGGTAACAAAACTGTTACATTTTACGAGACGCAAACCTCCATTATAGCTGCCTTTAACCATGTTAAACCTTTGGTGTAGTTCCCCGTGTTTAAACATGTTTGTAAAGAGATTGCTTTGTATTTTTTCTTAGTTACAAGCATTGACAAATAGCATTGTTATGAGTTATCGTTACGAGGCTTGATGACCCAAGATGGCTCGGCCTGCTTGCCCCGGTATAGCCACTATACAACATCCGAATTTGTGCGGGTACAAGTGTGACGAGGAAATCCAGAGAACCATAAAGAAGATGCTACACAATAGCCTTAATACAAAAAAAACAAAACATGAAGAACTGTCACTTGCATTTTTTTCAATATGCAAAATAAATATTTTTCTAACCAAAAAGTTGGTATTATTGAACAAATGAAAGAAAGGTGGCGCAAACATCTGTTATATTAAAAAAAAGGAAAACCTTTTAAAACCATTTCCAATAATATTTATTTACAATGTTTATTTGCAAACAGTTACACGTAAACATAAATATGTCCCTAATCTTCCACAAACAGCATCTGGCAATAACAACTGTCCTGCGGGGACTGGTGACAGCATACCCTCTCGATGTCTGAATCCAACTAACCCTTCAAATCCGTACGCAAGTGACGTACTTGAGCAGATACATAAATGTACGATTGCTGCGCAATTGTTCATGCTATCGTATATTATGTTGGCCAACACTCTTACACTCATCGTTCTGTTCAACCAAAGATAAAACAATTCTAATCTAGGATATAAAATCTCCCCGTTAACTATAGAAAGGGATGGGTTCATGTTTATTGTAACACAAATACACCATTTGAAAATGTATAACCTTGTCTACTCTTAGTGAATCACAGAGTAAGTTCACACACAAACAACCACTGACACACAAACACATGCACACACACAGACACATACACACGTACACACACACACACAAACATGCACACGCACGCACACACACACACACACACACACACACACACACACACACACACACACACACACACACACACACACACACACACACACACACACACACACACACACACACACACACACACTCCCTCATTCTCTCTCTCTGTCTTCCTCACAGACATGCCTACCTCTTTCAGCCGTGCAGTCGCACCCTCTGGTTAACCCCTATCTTAATCACTATCTAGGAGTCTCAGTGTTAAAATTGGGGTATTTGGAGCTGCTTAATTTGCCTTACTCATCTCTAGAAATTCGTACAATGGAAGGTCATGTGTGCGCACAAGTACACATTGAGGTCCTATTTTCTAACGAACATCTCGAAGCCAGCTGTACTGAGCTTGTTTCACTCAGGAAACATGGCAGCCTCTGGCCAATGAGTCGTATGTGACAGTGTGTATAGACTAAGAGCAGTGCAGAGGAAGACAAGAGGAGACGTACACGGGACGAGGAGGAGACGAGAAGGGGGAGGAGACGGCAGAGGAGGGAGAAGGAGAGGCTGCTTTCTTTAAGTGGATTGGCAGATACTGCCTAAGGTCATGTGGAAAGTAGCAAAGGAAAGCTATATTAACGGTAGCCGGATTTCCATGATTGGCAACAAACACAAGTTTAAATTATTCCATTAGGTGCCGCTCTAGTGCTAAAACCTTGTTATCCAAGGACACGAAACAACAAAAATCGTGCCGCAACACAAACTCCAGCAGCCCCACACGTGTGATCTCTTAGGTCGGCCGACTGCCCTCCTCCTGGGAACCAGTACTGTGCAGCGTGGAGATACCATCAGACCCTGCTGCTCAATCGGCTGCCCTCGTAACTTATTACCCAGAGAGATAACCAATATCGATGCTTTGAGCTGTCAATCACCAACTGGTAACAGCCAAGGGAGTCACCTTGGTGGTTTAAAGATCACACCGTCGGGCTTCTAAACTTCCTGCCAGACTCCTTCGATCCGTTGATACAAGCGCAACACAATACAAAGGTTTTTTGTTTTGTTTGAAGGTTGATCTGCTATCATACCATTGTATCAGGTGTGTGTGTTTGTGTCCGTGCGTGTGTGTGTCATCTTTCCTTTTCAATTGAAATGGTAGCAATCAACACTTAATATATGTTGGATTTAAGTGTGTGTGTGTGTGTGTGTGTGTGTGTGTGTGTGTGTGTGTGTGTGTGTGTGTGTGTGTGTGTGTGTGTGTGTGTGTGTGTGTGCGTGTCTGCAGTGTGTCTGTGTGTGTTCATTTGCTGAGATGCGTGTCATGTTGTTCAGAGATGTTCATCTCCATCCACTCCTTTTCTGCTAGCTGGTACATGTCATTTCCGTCTAACTCTGTAATGATTGGACACGATACGCCTAAAATGTTTTTTCGGGAAGGCTGAATTGGTCATTATCATTGCCCTGGGTGGAGAGGAGAGTTTGTGTCCGTGCGTGCTGGTGTGTCATCTTTCCTTTTCAATTGAAATGGTAGCAATCAACACTTAATTATGTGTGTGTGTGTGTGTGTGTGTGTGTGTGTGTGTGTGTGTGTGTGTGTGTGTGTGTGTGTGTGTGTGTGTCTGACTGCGTGTGTGTGTGTTCACAGATGTTCTAATGAGATGACTCATTTGCCAGCTGGTTCATCTCCTTCCCCTCTGAACTCTGTAATGATTGACACGTAACACCAGTGTAACTGAAGGCTGATTGGTCATTTCATTGCCTGGGTGGAGAGACCAGAAGCGACCTGCTTTTTCTGCCCTTATTGCCGACCCTCACATGGTTGACTCCACGGTGCCTGTGGGGTCCGGGTCCAACAACACGGATCCTGAATCATTGTGTTTTAAGGAACGAGGGCGCAAATACCCCCATGTCACTTCCTGTTATGAGACGGACCCCCGGTCTCCTCGTTGACTCATTATGCCCTTTAGGATTCCCTCCTTCTCGCTGGCTGTGTCCCACTTTCCAAATACTTGGCTCGCCACTGGCTATGGTGCCCAATTACACTGACTCGTTAAATCAACCATTTACATTTTAATTTGGCATGAAATGCAGCAGCCTCTTAACCAACTTTGGATTGGGGTTAGAGGCTGCACTTGTATAAGAGAATTAAATCGCTGAAATGCAATGTGGATGTGAAAACTACAATTGTAAGTGGTGGATATTGGAGATTTTTGGATGCTTTTCATGCAGACACCTAATGACGAGTCACATCATTGCTGCGTTCAAAAGTGAAGCAGCAACGATGAAAAGTGATAATGATAGCTGTGGTAGGTCATTGTTGTTGTTTCATCTCATGCCTGGTCTGTCATAATGGTTTGGAAATTGTTCTAGACGTGTTTGATGATGTTTCTATTCATTAAAAGGATGGTAATATCAGTTATATCTTACAACTATAACAGCAGGCCTGTCGCTCCAGTTACTCAAGTTACTTATGTGCACATGTGCATACAGCCTGCTGCTCACACATTCACACACAGCACTATGAATGGGCATTCAATTAAGTTGTCTTAGTCGATCGTCTGGGAAAATAACAATCAATTAGTCAATTAATCGTTAATATTTTTACACTAAAATTTAGTTCAGTACCAGTCGCGGATCTATTTGTGTTGGCGGTGCCAAATAAATCATTAAATAAATAAACAAATGTTAACTAATTAATGGTGCTTGTACAACTGTT
>OLKM01003572.1:0-11905 GCA_900291075.1 Melanogrammus aeglefinus | reverse complement strand
GGAAACATGGCAGCTCTGGGCAATGAGTCGTAGTACAGTGTGTATAGACTAAGAGCCAGTGCAGAGGAAGACAAGAGGGACGACGTACACGGGACGGGAGAGACGAGAAGGGGGAGGAGACGGCAGAGAGGAGAAGGAGAGGCTGCTTTCTTTAAGTGGCATTGGCAGATACTGCCTAAGGTTTCATGTGGAAAGTAGGCAAAGAAACTATGAGTTAAGACGGTAGGCCGATTTCCAGATTGGCAACAAACACAAGTTTAAATTTATTCATTAGGTGCCGCTCTAGTGCTAAAACCGTGTTATCCAAGGAACACGAAACAACAAAAATCGTGCCGCAACACAAACTCCACGCAGCCCCACACACGTTGATCTCTTAGCGTCGGCGACTGCCCTCCTCCTGGGAGACCAAGTGACTGTGCAGCGTTTGGAGATACCTCAGACCCTGCTGCTCAATGCGCTGCCCTCGTAACTTATTACCAGAAGAATAACCAATATCGATGCTTTGAGCTGTCAACACCCAACTGGTAACAGCCAGGGTCACCTTGGTGTTTAAAGATTTCACTCACGTCGGGCTTCTAAACTTCTGCCAGACTCCTTCGATCCGTTGATACAAGCGCAACACAATCACAAAGTTTTTGTTTAGTTTGAAGGTTGATCTGCTATCATACCATTGTATCAGGTGTGTGTGTTTTGTCCGTGGTGGTGTTGTCATCTGTTCCTTTTCAATTGAAATTGTAGCCCCAACTCAACACTTAATATATGTTGGATTTAAGTGTGTGTGTGTGTGTGTGTGTGTGTGTGTGTGGTGTGTGTGTGTGTGTGTGGTGTGTGTGTGTGTGTGAATGTTTGTGTGTGTGTGTGTGTGTCTGACTGCGTGTGTGTTGTGTTCACAGATGTTCTAATGAGATCGGACTCATTTGCCAGCTGGTTCATCTCCTTCCCCTTCTGAACTCTGTAAGGATTGACACGTAACACCGTGTAACTGAAGGCTGATTTGGTCAGTCAGTGCCTGGGTGAGAGACCAGAAGCGACCTGCTTTTTCTGCCCTCATTTGCCGACCCTCACATGTTGACTGCCCGGTGCCTTGGGGTCCGGGGTCCAAACAACACGGATCCTGAAATCATTGTGTTTTAAGGAACAGAGGGGCGCAAATACCGCCATGTCACTTCCTTGTTTAGAGACGGACCCCCGCGTCTCCTCGTTGACTCATTATGGCCCTTTAGGATTCCCGTGCTCTGCTGGCTGGTGTCCCACTTTTCCAAATACTGCTCGCCCACTGGCTATGGTGCCCCAATTACACCTGACTCGTTAATCAACGCATTTACATTTTAATTTGGCCATGAAATGCAAGCAGCCTCTTAACCAACTTTGGATTGGGTTAGAGCTCCACTTGTATAAGAGAATTAAATCGCCTGAAATGCAATGTGGATGTATAAACTAACAATTGTAAGTGGTGGATATTGGAGAATTTGGATGCTTCATGCAGACACCTAATGACGAGTCACATCAGTTGCTGCGTTCAAAAGTGAAGCAGCGCAACTGACTTGAAAAGTATAATGATAGCTGTGGTAGGTCATTGTTTTGTGTTTCATCTCATGCCTGGTCTGTCAATAATGGGTGAAAATTGTTCTAGAGTGTTTGATGATGTTTCTATCAATTAAAAGCGATGGTAATATCAGTTATATTTACAACTATAACAGCAGCCCTGTCTCTCCAGTTACTCAAGTTACTTATGTGCCACATGTGCATACAGCACTGCTTGCTCACACATTCACACACAGCACTATGAATGGGCATTCACATTAAGTTGTCTTAGTCGATCGTCTCTGGAAAATAACAATCAATTAGTCAATTAAATCAGTTAATATTTTTACACTAAAATTTAGTTCATACAGTCGCGGATCTATTTGGTGTGGCGGTGCCAAATAAATCATTAAATAAATAAACAAATGTTAACTAATTAATGGTGCTTGTACAACTGTTGTATAAAAGCAATATTACACTTTTGAGTCATGCTGTTTAGGTGAATATCAGCAGGCTGTGATACAACGCACTCCCTCTCATGTGATATGTTAGTATTATATGCTATATCTCAAAATGAAATGAAAATACAAAAACAGCGTGTTTTCCTCATTGGATCTTTATTATTTAGATGAACAACTCAGTTAAACCTAAACTAAGCGCAACAGAGCTTGCAGCTCGAAGCGCGTGCTCTGAACATATCTAAAAATAAACAAAACCCTAGTTTCTTCCCAAAATTATAACAATAATATAAAAAAAATCATGTTATAACTTAACCAAAAATGTATTATACTTAATTCGACAGGTTTTGCCAAATGTAACGCAAAATATTTAAAAAAAAAAAGTCAGAGAAAGAAGCAAGAGAACATATGAATTAGCTTAGTAACAAAGCTTCTTGAAATAAAACCCAGTCACTCACACAACTTCAAGCACCAGTCTACGGATTTTTGTTCAGAATAGATGAGCATGTTGTGACCATGCTCTGGGGTCAGACGTGACCGCAGGCCTTGTTGACCGTCAGTCCAGCGCCAAAAAACACCCACTTCTGAGGGGACCGACGTTGCCGTGTGATGCACAAATACCTCCGTGCTAACTTGGCAAAAGCGGTGGAACAACTTTCCACCATAGGTAATCCAGGGGCTCAGAAAGTTCTTTATTTCTGCTTCAAAGCCAACCTCGCCTTGAGTAGGCCTATAGTGCTCCCAATAGTCATTTTTTTAAAATCATAATGGCCCACACCAGACTTTCGCCGTGGCCTCGTCCGCTTCATGATTACCTTTTGAAATACATCACCGTGTTCCAATAGCCATACTATCCGTATTTACTAGCCTAAATTTGAGTACGTAGCGCGTTCCGATTCAGATGGGGCGAAAATAAGTGTACTAAAAGTGAAAGGAAACGGATGGTGTATTCAAAACGGTCAAATCGCAAAGTGTGTGGCGATGTACACTTTTTGTACTCAATGGCAGTCATCTTAGCTACGTAGCGGAAGAGGGCGGAGCCAGGCTGAGCCAAAGTCGGCGCATTTTCCACATAGCCTGCATTAATAGTCATTTTGTAGTTTTTATAGCTTTTTGATAGCTGCTAGGCGTAAAGAGTTCACCGCTCAAAGCGGGATGTTTATTGCGGGGGAGGAGCTGCAAATTTAAACATTGCCCCCCGTGTGGTAAAATGTTTTATTGTACACGGCATTTGTTTAATCGATGAAAAATGTACGTAATCGACGAAATTCTTAACAATCAATTAGTCGATTAATCGTGCCCATCCCTACACAGCTCGCGCGAACACATCCATACACTGCAAGCACGCACATACACACCGCACACACACACAAACATAGGCTACATGGAAACACACACACACGCGCGCACACACCACACGTCAAGACAAAGGAAGCGACACATAGATGGAAGCGTACACACACGCAGGCCCACACGCAACCGCACACACACCGTACGTCAATACAAAGGCAGCGATACACTTGCTGAGCCATTATGGGTGAGCTATGCCGCGTTTCCATTGCAGGGTGGGTCGGTACGGTTCGGTTCACAAAAGTGCAGTAAGGCTTGCGTTTCCACTGCCAAAAGTGGGCGTGACCTGGACTGAGCCGTACTCGTTTTGCCCTTGTCTTCTGTACTCCTCTGTTGGGGTACTGAGACGCCTGAAAGGGTGCCGGAAGATTCGAGCTACACCCACCCTCATTTGATTGGTCGACAGAATCGTCACTTCCGGGTGACGTGGGAATAAAAACAAAAAACAGTGGGCCTGCGTTCACCAGCCAAATGCGACATTTGTCGCCCGTTCGCGTTGGCGCCGAAGTTTAGTCACGCCACAAATCATATAATCTGTCGCTGGTGCAAGTGTTGTCGAATTTTGTGGCGCAAACAACACGATGAATCACCACCATTGCCTTGTCTTTACCTTTTGTGGAAGAGGGAGAGACGTCGGAGGACCCGACACAGTCTATTCATAATATTGTAATGACCACGGAAGAGGCAGTGAATGAAGTATTGATTAGACAGAGATTTATTCTGGGCCTACCTAATTAGACGGCAGCTCACCAGGATCAGAACATACAAGGCCAGAGGACCAGACGACGTCAGCCCGAGGGTTCTCAAGATTTGCGCAGAGCAGCTGGCAGGAGTGTTCACACATCTTTTTCGGCCTCTTCCCTGAGGTTGAAAAAGGTGCCAACACTCTGGAAGGGCATCCTGCATGATAGTCCCTCGTGCCGAAGAAGGGACGGCCCATCGCTCCTAAAGACTTCAGACCTATGGCTTCTATACGCCGACACACAGTCATGACAAACCTTTCGAGAGGATGGGTCCTGGAGCACCTCAGGCCCTTGGTGGCGTGAGCCGCCTGCTGGACCCACTGCAGTTTGCGTACCAGACTGAAATCGGTGTGGGAGGGACGCCATCATCCTGCCTGCTTCACAGAGCTTACCACACACTTGGAGAGGCCGCAGAGCATGGTGAGGGATCATGTTCTTCGGACTTCTCTCCAGTGCTTTCGACAGCACCACCGTCCAGCCAGTTTGGCTGGCGGAGAAGCTCCAAGTGATGGAGGTGGATCCTGGACATGTGGTGGCATGGATTACAAACCTACCTCAGGGACAGGCCGCAGTATGTTCAGGCGTGGCGAAAACTGCTGGTCAGACTCGTGTGTGGCAAGCAACACCGGCATACCCCAGGGAACTGTACTTTCACCGTTTTTGTTCTCCCTCTACACCTCATATTTTTGCTACCACAACTCCCGAACATCCTCCATTGTTGGATGCATCACAGACCATAGGGAGGAAGAGTACAGGGAACTAGTTGAGAACTTTGTGGGATGGTGAACCACCTTCAGCTCAACACCGGGAAAACCAAGGAGCTGATGGTGGACTTCCGGCGCAGAAAGAGCACCCCAATATCTGTTTCCATAAACGGGGAGGAGGTTGAGATGGTGGACACCTACAAGTTCCTTGGGGTACACCTGAACAATAAACTGGACTGGTCAGACAACACTGAGGCCCTCAACAGGAAGGGACAGAGTAGCCTGTTCTTCCTGAGGAGGCTCAGGTCTTTCAATGTGTGCACTAGGCTACTACGGGTGTTCTACCCAAGTCTGTGGTAAGCCAGTCCCTCAGTGCCACCTTCTTTGCTGTAGTGTGCTGGGGAGGAGGCATCGGGAGCGGAGGTGCCAGCAAGCTAAATAAGCTGGTGAGGAAGGCGAACTCTGTGGTGGGGATGAAGCTGGACTGTGTTGAGGCTGTGACAGAGAGGAGGATGAGGGGAAAGCTGCAGGCGATCATGGACAATCCCTCTCACCCTCTCTACGCCGAGCTGAGGTAACTCAGGAGCACTTTCAGCCACAGACTTACTCAGCCACGTGCCTCAAAGCGCTTGGGGGTCTCTTTCATCCCATCAGCTATCAGACTTTATAACAACTCAACCCCCGGCTTCCAACGTCCCCAAAGCCCCAACAGCTCCTTTTTCCCGACCTGATTAAGGACTGAACCCCACACCTCAAGACTGACTATTGTTAACCTTGTTATTTGTTATTTATTTAATTCATTTTTCCATTACTTCAGGGACCCTACACATTTATATTTATACTTATATTTATATTATCATATTTCATCATATTTATTTATTTACTTGACACACAGGTCACCTACAAACGGACAGTTACATGTACAGTATGGACTCCGGGAATCGCAAACGGCAACAATCACTTTCTCCTCCATGCTGCAGTTCACCCCAGACTGCACTGCACTGAGTTTGACGGTTGAACACTGAGAACTTGTCGCGTAAAACGCTTGCTTGGGCGAAAAAGGAGTTGGAGACGTTCCTCTGCATTCTCCTCTGCGCTGCTATGATGTCACTATGTTTACGTAGCTGCCACGGCAATCGACATCCGGCCTACCATAAAGGGTACTGTCGGCGGTGGAAACGCGACCTCGGAACTGAGCTGCGCTATACCGCCCCCTCCCTACCGGACTGAGGTGAACCGAACCGTACCGCACCCTGCAGTGGAAACGTGGCACTAGACCAGGGGTCGGCAACCCGCGGCTCTGGAGCCGCATGCGGCTCTTTAGCGCCGCCCTAGTAGCTCCCTGGAGCTTTGAGAGCTTTTTCAAAAATTTCTGTTTATTTTTTTTTTTTTTTTTTTTTTTTTTAAATATAGTTTGTTTCTGTAGAGGGCAAATATGACACAAACATTCTTAACATTTTCCAATGCTGTTAAAAAAAAATTTCAGAATACATTTTCAACTTTCATATTTCAACATTTTCTGTCAACGAAGTTTTTGCGTCATAGCCCGCTTACACACTCGGCGTAGTGGGCGTGGTGCTGTTGTAAACAAAAAAAACAGCTAGCGGTGTGATGGACCATGGATCCCAAAGGTAAAAAGGATAGATAGCTGAGGGAGAACAGAGGATTTAATAGTTCTTGGACCGAATCATTTGCTTTTCATTGCCAATGCGGAAGGATTGCCTGCATGTTTGCTTTGTAATGAAAAATTGTCAAAATAAACAAAAAGAGTTAATTTGGAAAGACATTTCCAGGGAAGGCATGCTACATTTGCAGCCGAGTAACCCAGTTGGGAGTGAGAGAAAAAGTGTGATTGCATTACTTTCTGGCGAAATTAGAGGAGCACAAAGATAGATTTAAGAAGTGGATTGAATCTCCAAACTCCACTACTGCTGCTAGCTTTGTTGCAACCCGGGAGATAATGAAGCGTGGAAGACCGTTCACAGATGGTGACTACATGAAGGATTCATTCATTTCAAATATCAGAGCACCTATTTTCAGACTTCAAAAACAAAACCGAAATAATACAGAAAATTAAAGACATGCCTCTCTCCGCAAAGACAGTGAAAGAAAGGGCCATTAAAATGGCAGGTAACATCACCAATCAACAAATCAGGGACATTAATGCAGCTCCAGCATTCTCAATTGCCTGTGATGAGTCGTGTGATGTAATCGATATCGAACAGACAGCTTTGTTATGCAGGTATGTTAACTCTGATGGGCCGCAACAAGAACTTATCGAATTAATACCACTGAAAGGCCAAACACGGGGGGAGGACATATGTGAGGCTGTGCTGAAGTGTTTAAATGACAATGGAATAAACACCAACCACTTGATTTCAGTGGCTACAGATGGGGCACCCAGTATGAGAGGATCACAAAAGGGGTTTGTAACTTTGCTACAGAAAGCGTTGGATCGAAATCTGCTTGCATTTCACTGCATCTTGCACCAAGAAGCACTGTGTGCACAAACATTCCCGCCGGAGTGCATGGAGGTGATGAATCTTGTCATCCAAATGGTGAACAAGATAATTGCGAAAGCATTAAACCACCGTCAGTTCCGTTCATTGCCAGATGAAGTTGACGGCGAATATTCCGGATCTCCTGCTACTACACAACAAAGTCGCGATGGCTGTCCAGGGGTGAGGTTTTGCGTCGCTTTTGTTGCTTGTTTAGAACATGTGAAAACATTCCTGGAAAGCAAAGACCTCATCTACCCGCAACTAGAAGATACCAAGTGGCTGGAAAAACTGCACTTTATGGTGGATATGACAAGTCACCTAAACACGCTGAAATAAAAGTCTCCAGGTGTCAGGGGAAACACTGCACTGCAAATGCTGGAAGCTGTTTTGTCCTTCGAGCGCAAGCTGACTGTATTCGCCAGAGATGTACAGCGAGGCACTCTCACTTCCCCTCCCTGAGAGAGTTCAAAGAAGCCCATCACGATCACACACTCAACGGTGATTATTTACATTGTGCGATCGTTGATATGCAAACTGCATTTGTAAGCAGATTTAGCGAGTTCCGAAAGGAAAAAATGACACTATCCTTCCCTGTCACACCCCTGGAGATTGACCCGTCCTTGTTGAACACTTTCCCAGGGTTAAATCAAGCTGACCTTGAAATGGAAATGGCCGATATAGCTGACAAAGATCTGTGGGTGTTCAAGTTCAAAAGCCTGACAGCCAAGCTTGAAGACGTCACTTGCCAGAAAGCCCAGCTTGCCCAAAGCCACAAATGGAGCGAAATTGAAAGGCCTTTCCAACACCCGAGAAAACTTGTGTTTTGACACATGGAATGCCGCTTCCTGACAGTTATAGGAACATGAAGAGATATGCATTCGGAGTATTATCCATCTTTGGATCAACATACCTGTGTGAGCAGATATTCTCAAACATGAACTACATCAAATCCAAATACCGCACCCGCCTCACAGATGAGAGCTTGCAGTCCTGCATGAAAATTAAAGTTACATCTTACATGCCCGATATTGAGAAGCTGTCCAGTGATGTTCGAAAACAGAAGTCACATTAAACGGGTAAGAACACAATCCTGTCATAGGCAGTGCTTTAAGTGGGCCGGTACGCACCGGTACGGAGAGTACTGGCACTTCTCAATTTTAACCTCTGGCGTACCGGGACTTCTTATGAGCTCATGACACCCATAGTACCGGCACATATTTTTTTTCCACTTAAAGCACTGGTCATAGGCACAAAGTGTCTGTTTTTTATAAAGTGATTTCTGATTTTTCAATATATAATTGGAATGATACATAGAGATTTTATTGTGTTTTGTTGCTCAGGTTCGAGGATGGCTGCTTTGTATTGTGCGTGTCAAAAGAGAACAGGATGCCGCTGCGCACAATACCTACAATACAATATATATGTATTGCACTGACTTACTTGGTATTTGCAGAAAACCAAGAGAAGAGGATAAATGGACAGATATCCCATGTGATTTTACATTAAAATTAATTAAATTGTATTATTTTCGTTTATATAGCCTACTGATCCTTTCAAAAGGCTGCTGTTTTATTTTTATAGTTGCAGGCTGCGTTTTATTTGCACTCTGTGTCTGTTGCCCAGATAAGGCGGAAAAGTTCAAAAATTGTATTGTGTTATTGAGGATTGAAGAGGCCTGCATTTTTTTTTCCCCATGGGGAGGTCTGAAATGACAGGAGGCCAGTTATGCACGTTCCATTTTGTTGTTTTTTCGAATCCTCAAAATAAAAATTACATCAAAAATCTGATTTCTTTATAGTATCTCTATAATTTCATCAATACAACGAAACATAATAGATTAATATTGTAACGGAAGAGTGAACTTAAAGCACCATCGCGCAGCATAGTAGGCCTAGTCACGTGGTGTGTCATTCTCTCCAGGATGCGCTGCAAGGAAATTAAACATTTTGAATGCTCATTATGTATTTGTAGCCTACTAGTCATTTTTTATAGTAGGTTAATGTAGCTAATATAGACACTTATAGCATGCGTTGCCTTCATTATAAGGCTTATATAAGGCTTTTAATTTTTTGCGGCTCCTGACAGATTGTTTTTTTGTTTTTTTGGTCCAATTTGGCTCTTTCAACATTTTGGGTTGCCGACCCCTGCACTAGACGTTATGGATGAGTGTCGCTGCAGATTGGCTACAGAGAGTTCCTTGTTGAAAAAAATGCATTTGTGAATCCAACCACTTCAGGAGAGTCTCACAAATCAATGACTTTTTAAAAAGACACATTTGTGTGTGGATCAGACATGTGTTTGTGAAACTTATTTTTGTTTATGGATTTATTTTACATTTATACATACCTATATCTGTTTGTGCGTGCATTGAAATGCATTTGTGAGAAGAGAGTAATTTATATATAAATCACAAATACATTTGTGAATCCTTCTCTGTGCATTCATTATTAATGAGACTGACCCGACCCATACAAACTTGCTGATTTGGAATGTTGGCCCAAATGTCGTCATAAAATATCCAAGCTCCTCCCCTTTCCCTGCCTTGTCCTCCCAGAGAATTTGGCCCGCCAATGAGACAAGACCGTGTGAGCGCCACATGTGTGTGTGTGTGTGATTACACACACTGTAACGCAAGTGTTTGTTGTTGGTGTTATGCCGCATAACACGTCGGCTCTTTGACATCTCTGGTATTTCCACAACGAGACTCGTAGTGGGGGTTATCTCAGCCATGTTTGAGAATGAATTGGGGGAAAGGAACTTTGGCTTTGACTCCCTGAAGTACATGAACCATGACATGGAGGAGAAAGGGATTGTTGGCCGCGAATTTCTCCCTCTTGAGCCCCGCTTCCCGCTGCCGAGGGACCACTGCCTCGGCGCTGCAGGAAGTGGTGATGCCTAAGCGCTGACCGCTTCCGAGGCGGTGGTCCCTCAGCAGCGAGGCCCCGGCGGGAGACAACCGCGGTCAACAATCCCAGGGAACATCCGTTTCTCCTCCATGTCGTGGTTCAGCCTACTTCAGATTGGACGTGGAAGAACCAGAGATGTTGGAGAACCCAACGCGGTCGTTTGAGATTCACACAGCTTTAGGTTGTGGTAATATATATTATATGATATAGACATCTATGCGTAATATGATATCATTTAGATATAGAGCTCCAGGACTCTCGTGTGTTCCACAATATTTACAGAACACGGCTAAAGGCTGTGTGCGCCTCGCCATTGCGGTACATCCACTCTAAACAGACTGCATGGTACCTTGGATGCAAGCTGCTCAGGGCAACACCCCCACCGTCCTCCTTGACCTCCCTCTCTCCTCCTCATTTCCATTAAAGCTACAGACACCGAAACGGCGCATTTGGGGAAAGCTGAATGTGCGACTGGCTTGTAGTGGCTGTAATTCTGCAACAGGGCTGAATTTCGGGAATGTCTTCAAACCCTGTGTTTGGGCCTACTAATATCTATATTAAAGCATCCATAAAGTAGCATGCCATGGGACCTTTAGGCGTCAAACATTGCAACGACTGGCAAATATCAACACAGAAGTCACGTGATTATAAGGAGACAGTGTCCCTATAACACAGAACGAAAACATGTCCATAACACAGTATAGTGAATTGTAAGGTGAATGTCTAGAGTCCACCACAAGACTACACTTTGTTGCTCAAATGTAATATTACTCTCTTCCTTGAGCCTCCCAAAATGTCTTTACACTTTGTTGCTCAAACTCAATATTACCCTCGAACCTTGCGATATTTATTCACCCCCTGCGGACTCTTATATTTGTTTAATTTTTCTTTAGTTTTGTGTGTATGCTATGTGTGACTGTAGGCTACTGCTGCCTGTCCTGTCCAGGGCACTGCAAGAGATGGCTAATCTCAATAATGATTTTTATTTTCAACTGACCAATAGTAAAAAAATGCAAAAATGCAAGGCAATAGTTGCGTTGCATTTTAAAATGTCACACTGTTCAGCCCTGTATAACAGTAAAACCTATTTAACAATTAGCGCTGTACCCATTTGACAAATTTTATAATGTAATCAAATGCTCACACACTAGCTGCTTTCACACACGTGTAAGTCCTGATATTCTCCTGATGGGCCGTATGTGTGAACAACATATCCTGCGATTTTTTACATTTATATTTAGGGCATTTAACAGACGCTTTTATCCAAAGCGACTTACAATAAGTACATTTTTCATAAGAAGTGAAACAATATATCCCTGTCAGTACAGTAAAGATGTTCATAGAACCAAGTGTAAATACAATCGCTAGGCTAACCCATACCCTGTGTACAGCAGTGATAGCAGCTACTGCAGATGCTACACAATTAAGTACTATAAATAAGTGTGTACATGAAGTGCTAGGACGTACAACATACAATGGTGGCCGGAAAGGGCTGGGTTTTCTATACAGAGTTGAGGTGAACTCTGAACAGGTGAGTTTTAAGTCTTTTGCGGAAACTGGTGAGTGACTCTGCGATCCTGACATCGTCAGGGAGGTCGGACTTTGCTGACCGACCTTTGCTTGCTCTTAGTGATGGCGTACCAGACTTCCAAGCCTGGAGAGTAGTTGCAGAGGAGGGATCGAAGCTGGGGTGTGTGCCCTTGACAGCGCTTCGAGGTT
>OLKM01003571.1:17500-33888 GCA_900291075.1 Melanogrammus aeglefinus | reverse complement strand
AGTGACAATGGTCTGCAGTGAAGTCCTGTCGCCTCGTCGACCTTCAGGACTCTGGGTCGGCAAGTCCGATGTTGAGCGCTGCTCTTTTAAAGTTATTTCATAGAGAAAAACTGAACAACTAAAAAAAAGAAATTGACATAAACTGCAGATACATAACTACTGTGACGTGATATATAACATAGCAGTGTGTATGTTTACTGGGTTAGAGAGTGAGACATGTTACCAACTCCTGGTTTAACAACTATCAAGTAAATAAAGAATAACAAACAACTTTAGGAAGAATTGTTCAGAAAAAAACATAAAACTAATCAACTACAGTACCATAACGCTTACTGTAATAATTGGTAATGTGCGCTTGCTTTGTCTTCAATGTTGTTTTTAAAAGGTGGGTTAAAAGTTTATATCAATTTAAAACTGATGGACATCGACAATTTGTGTTAGTTAAGTTTCTTAGAGTACTTTACAGTCTTTCGCGGTTTATGCCACGCTGCTCTGTTTCTGTGCAGCTAAGCACGGGGTATGCTTTCACATTGCAATGCAGAGTATTTGGTGGTTGTATGGAGTGGCAACCTGTGGTGCGGAGAGAGTCAGGCACACAGGAGCATTCGGCGAGCAATCTCAACTGTGATGCTGTCCTTTCAAAATAGATCTATGAATGAAACGTGATTTTAGTAATTACAAATACATTAAGTATTAATCTATATAAACATAAAGAGAGGTGAGAGCAGGCAACTGTGCAGGCACTTAGTAGCGTTATGATTCATTGGCTATCAGAAAACCAGAACATAGCTGCTCCCTAATCTTTAAAATATTTTATATTTATTATATATATTTATATATATTATTTTATAATACAGTTTAGAAAAACATGGTTACTAAAGCTGGAACAAGTTAGTATGGCTAGACTGAGGTTACAAAATCGCTCTTTATCACACGATTAATGTCCACCATGATATAGACTTACTTAACTTCTGCTCAAAGAACGGAGCGTACAGATTGAACAGGTTATATAGCCTAGACTGAGGGTACAAATCAGCTCTTACTTACACTGATTAATGTCCACCATGATGGGCTTACTTACAGTGCTCAAAGAACGGAGCCAGTAACAAAGTAGTTCTGGGATTTCTTGAAAGTGTATAGTTCAGTTTTAGTCAAATAACAGACTTAGGTTTATTATTTGTTATTCTACTCACATCACCACTATAGTTCACAAAAATACCCGAATCTGCTTGCATGTTTTTCAGCAATGTGTTTCTCCTATGCTGAGGTGTGAGGCTTTTCATGCTTCTCATGGGACCTTAACAATAGCTGACGGTCACTCTCCCTGCAGGGTCTTTGTTGACATGTGGGAATTCCACATCAATCTGTACGTGGTAGTCGATAAACACAACTGATGCGACTGCAAGGGTGGGAAATAATGGCATACAATGGTAATTCTTTAAATCTAACATATCAATAGGACAACTGACTAGGGTGGCATCGTCGGCTGTTAGGCGGACAGTCGGCTCTTTAAATGCCCTGTCCGGCTACAGACGCAGCCTAAAATGTTAGCTACATAGCTACTGCTAGCTAGTTAGCGATGCCACAATGTCAATGTGTTTTGCTATCAATTTCAAACTTACCTTCATAGTTGTCAATAAAACTTGACAGGTACATCTTGTACCCTTTTTCCCGTTTACTCCGGGGGGCAGAGCATCCCTTTCGGACGAGTCTGTGGACATCGGATATACTTACCTTGGGCAGCTCTTGGAGACACCGTGTGTAAAACGTCGCCATTTCGCCGGAAGTACAGACGCGCACACTCGAGGGAGCGGAAGTAAACCGGAAGTAGGGTCTTGCAACTAGCCTATTGTGTACTCACTCACCCGCGCGCGCCCTCACGCAGCCGCGCGCAACCCCCCCCCCCCCCACACACACAAACACACACTACCCGGAGGGCCTTGCTGCAGTAACTGCAGTGGGTCAGGTTTGTTTTTGTTGCATGTGCCCTATTAGGTCCTCATTTGACTGCTGGAATGTGTTTATTTAGTCCCTCTGTTAAAGTATTGTAGCGGGGGCGGACGCTGGTTCTGGATGCGCAAGGGATTCTGGGAGGGGTCTTCCTGTTTGGACCTTTCGGGGCCCTCCTGGGTCCATTGCGGTGCAGACATTAAGTGGGGTTCATGGGTTGGGGTTTATCTATGTGGGGGTGTATTTGTGCCACTTGTGTTCATGTTGTGTTCATTGCACCATTGCCGTACGTGTTACGGTCGTTCAATGGTTGCGTGTGTTCGTGTATTACTTGCGTTAATAAAGCAGTTCTGTAGTCGTGCGGTGTATGGGGCGCGGAACTGCAGTGAACTGCTCAACCTGAACCTGAACCTGGGCTCCCGTCACTTCCTTCCCGTGCTCTCTCTCTCTCTCTCTCTCTCTCTCTCTCTCTCTCTCTCTTCTCTCTCTCTCTCTCTCTCTCTCTCTCTCTCTCTCTCTCTCTCTCTCAGTGAAAATACGCATATTGTGAAATTATGGTAAATTTACAGTTATAGATTTTTATATTTGTGTGTCAAATATATATGTGTAAATATTTATTATTGCATATTGTGTTTATACATATGTATATATTTAGATAAATATATGTATATGATGTGAACACACATATTTATATATATTTGTACCTATATATTTATATGATGGTGAACAGTATATATTATTCCATTATTGTAAACATCTTATTTCAGCTGCTGTAGCTTCTGTTGTGGTTGCTGATGGTTGAAGTGATTTGTTGTTCACGTACTGCGCTGGTACGCACACTTGACGAATGAACAAGATGACAATTAGGACTCTAATCACGGTGATGAGGATGATGACTCTGCACTTTCACACGCATCCTTAGAAATGCTGCCAGATGGAAGTTGGGGAATAATATTCAGCCCATAATGAGGACAATGATTATCCTCATTATGGTCCCAAACAAAGGATCTGATGACGTCCAGGTACAGTTGGAAACTGGTTACTGTCACACGCTCCTGTTGCTCAGTCCCTCAGATCCGAAGGCGTCCTCAGCCCTGTCCGTCCGGTCCTGACTGTGAGTCCCTGGTGGTTGTTGTTGTGTTGCGAGTGTGGAGCTCCACCCTGACCCCCCCCGCTCTCCCCTCTCTCCCCTCTCCTCTCCCCCAGAGACCAGCTTTCTCCTGGGCAACGCTCAGATCGTAGAGTGGCCCGTGGTCTACAGCAACGACGGCTTCTGCAAACTCTCCGGATTCCACCGCGCTGAGGTCATGCAGAAGAGCAGCACGTGCAGGTCCGCCATCTGTATCAATAGCAATGACATCATATTTATCCATAAGGATGACATCACCTTTATCAATAACAATGACATCATCTTTATCCATAAGGATGACATCACCTTTATCAATAACAATGACATCATCTTTATCCATAACGATGACATCACCTTTATCAATAACAATGACATCATCTTTATCCATAACGATGACATCACCTTTATCAATAACAATGACATCATCTTTATCCATAACGATAACATCACCTTTATCAATAACAATGACATCATCTTTATCCATTACCATGACATCACCTTTATCAATAACAATGACATCATCTTTATCCATAACCATGACATAATCTTAATCCATAACCATGACATCATCTTTATCAATCACCATGACATCACCTTTGTTAATAACGATGACATCACCTTTATCCATTACCATGACATCACCTTTATCCGTACCCATGACATCACCTTTATCCAGAACGATGACATCATTACTGATAACAATGACTTCCATCAGGTACCATAACGACGTCTCCATCATCAATAACTATGACACCGTCCTGCTCTTACAGATACATGACATCACTATTATCCTATTAACTGTGACCCCCCCTCCCAACCCACGTCCGTTTTAACGCATCATAGTACCCTTCATCAAACCTATGATGGCTCAATAAGGTTCCC
Organism: Melanogrammus aeglefinus; assembly: GCA_900291075.1. Classification (NCBI taxonomy): domain Eukaryota; kingdom Metazoa; phylum Chordata; class Actinopteri; order Gadiformes; family Gadidae; genus Melanogrammus; species Melanogrammus aeglefinus. Next base: position 29,927 of record OLKM01003571.1, on the reverse strand, counting down.
GGCAGCGTTGATCGGATCAGGTGGATTGCGGGCGGCGGCGGCGGCGGCGTTATTAGATCACGTTAGATGACGGTAATCACGTCGGAGTGTGGGGCTGCGCCTCGCCGAGCTGGGACGGGAGGCGTGTTGTAGCGTGAAATCTCTCACCAGGGGAAATTATCAGCAATTATGTGGGCTCTGCTAATTGAACGTGTGCACGGCTCCCTGGGTTGGGGCGTGTCTGTCTTCAGGGATGACGAAACAAGCCTTGTCTGTCGTTATTTTTAAAACAGTCGGGTTGTTTTACAGTGCGAGCCTCCCTTCCCTCCTCCCTCCTCCCTCCTCCTCTCTCTCTCTCCCCGCTTCCCTGCTCCCTCCTCCCCCTCCCCTCGCTCCACCCGCTCCAAACAGAGAACCACCAACAGGGCTGTTGGTTCTCCGGTGGTGCTGGAGTGGGAGAGAGCTTCGGGGACCCGAAGCTCTCTCCCACTCCAGCACCACCGGAGAACCAACAGCCCTGTTGGTGGTTCTCTGTTTGCTGTGCTGTTGTTCGTTGAAGAAGAAGAAGAAGCGGTCTGAAGCATTAACGTTGTAGCGGCGCTTGCGGCTATACGGTTGTTACGTTTACATTCACATTGAGGGGACTTTGCCGATGCCTTTTAAATCCAAAAGCGCCTTACAACCAAATTCCTTCACTCATTCACACGCCGACGGCGGAGTCGACCACGCAGGGCGACAGCCGGCTCGTCAGGAGCAGGCAGGGCGAGGGCGTCTCACTCAGGGGACACCTCGACACTCTGGGGATGGAACTAGCAACCTTCCGGGGCACCATGTCAACCCGCTCTAACTCCTGAGCTCCTGCTGCGATTATCCTAGCCGCTAACTTTGTTCAGCAACATGGAGGACGGCGGTTGGATGGCAGCAATTAATGATGAAAAAGAGAAAGAAAAACCAAGTCCCCCCCCCCCCAAGTTCCCCCAGTGCCTGCCACCCCCTGGGGGGGCCCGCTGGGCCCACCGTTGTCACGGGAACCGTCTCCAGTGGTCCCGCTTCAAGATGCTGCCCCGTTTCGCCTGTCAGTCAAAATGCTTAAAGTGTAGCCCTATACCAAATGGGGCTCTCTTTCGCTCTCCTTCTCTCGCTGTCTCGCTCACTTGCTGTGCTTCTCTCTCTCTCTCTCTCTCTCTCTCTGTCTCTTGTCTCTGTAACTCTCTCTCTCTCTCTCTTTCTCTCTCTCTCTCTCTCTCTCTCTCTCTCTCTCTCTCTCTCTCTCTCTCTCTCTCTCTCTCTCTCTCTCTCTCTCTCTCTCTCTCTCTCTCTCTCTCTCTCTCTCTCTCTCTCTCTCTCTCTCTCTCTCTCTCTCTCTCTCTCTCTGTAACTCTCTCGCTCGCTGTCTCTCTGTCTTTCTGTCTCTGGCTCTCTCTCGCTTTCGCTCTCTCTCTCTCTCTCTCTCTCTTTTTGTGTCCCTGGGAGCCGAGGGGGGCCCTGACAGGGGCCCAACCACAGCAGGCCCCAGGCCTTGTTTAGCCAGCGGCTTACAGGCTGAGCGGACACTGAGCCAGCAGGTGAATGGAACAGCGGACAGAGATCCCGGGGCCCCTGCTGACCGGGCCCCTGCTGACCGGGGCCAGGGGCCCTCAGAGCCAGAGTCCATTCAGTTAGGAGATAAAGAGCCTGAGTAACCTAGTGGGGGGAGGGGGGTGGGGGGCACTGAGACAACTTCTCTCTCAGGGATAACCACAGTGTGTCTCCTCTTTCGATATTCTTTGTTCGAAACATAGAACTTTTAGGGTTAGGGTTAAGGTTTGCGTACATCTTCATCGTCACGACCATTCATTGAGGAAACCTTTATGAAACGTGGAGGTGCATCTCTTATGCTCTGAAATGTCTCTTATTCGATCAGTCTTTAAAATGGGAAGTCGTTTTGTAGCCCTCCTCCCCCCCCCACCACCCGTCGTCATGACACCTGATATTTATCATAGTTTCTGTGGTCCGTCCTGGTCCAATGGGACTCTGCCTTTTTGTCAATATCCCCCACAGAGGACGTCAATAGTGTCACACATTCCCAGTCCAAGAGAGGCACAGAAATATTGTGGTGGAAAATTAAAGATATCATGTGTTTTCGTGCGTGTGCGTGTGCATGTGTGTGTGCGCTTGCCTGTGCTCATGTGTGTGCGTGTGTGTGTGTCCGTGTGTGCGTGTGTGTTTGCGGGCGTGTGTGAGTCTTTGTGGGCGTGTGTGTGTGTGTGGTAAACACAATGGCTCGATGCTAACACCACTATAGCCATGCTGTAATGCATAGGGTCTGGGACCCTATGCATTACAGCATGGCCGTGGGCCACTAGACTCTGGCTCGTTGAGGTTTTAATCCAAATGCGTCAATGGACACACAGGAATTTAACTTTGCATCCAGCACACACAACTAGAAAGACAGACAGTAAAAGGCTCAAAAGCTCTAGTAAAACATGATATTAAAAACTGTTCTTTAATTAAGGAATAATAAAATAGTCCAATTCAGACTCCTTTTGGAAGGAGAGGGGGGGGGGTGTATTCATTGATTAAGCAGAGGAATAGCCTAAGGGAAAAGCTATTTTTGTGGCGTGAGGTCCTTGTCCTGATGCCACGGTACCCCTGAACCCTGTTAACCCCAGGAGGTCTGATCTCTGGTCTCCTCCCCGCCACAGCTTCATGTACGGAGAGCTCACGGACAAGAAGACCATCGACAAAGTCCGCCAGACCTTCGACAACTACGAGTCTCAGTGCTTCGAGATCCTTCTGTACAGGAAGAACCGTGAGTGCTCTAAGGTCACCTATCCCTCTAAGGTCCTGGAAGAACCGTGAGTGTTCCTACATCATCCATTCCTCTAAGGTCCTAGAAGAACCGTAAGCGTTCTTACACCACCCATCCATTTGAAAACATGTTATGGATTCCACGGCACAGTTGAAACGATGTACAAGCACATGTTTGACCATTTTATAGATGGAGTCAAACAACTCATTTTGGTGGAATAAATAAATACAATTTTCCGAGTCTGATGTCAGGGCGAGGAGAACGCGGTGGGACTGATCCCGCTGCGCTTGATTTGCGATCGCAGGGCTGTTTAGAGGAGGCATCGCCCACGGTATCAATACAGTGGATCAATGCCGTGTGTGGTTGGCCTGCTTGTACCTCCATGACGAGGCGCTGTAGGGTGGCTTCTCATACGTGGGAGAAGGTTCTTCATGTTTTTCGCTTCTTTTGAGACCAATGCCCTCCTTCTTTAATCAGGGCTCTGTCTTGTTAAGGTCAATTGTTCTTGTTTTGGTTAATGAGAGCTCTGCGTTTTTTTGCTAAAGTTCTTTATTTGGTTAGAAGGAATTCTGTCTTAAAACAGAAGCTCTTTGTTTTGTAGTTAAGAATCAAATGTTTAATTAACATTCAAGGTTCAACATTCTTTAAATAAACGTCCATGTTTTTGTAATTACAGCTAGATATTTTTGGTAGAGCTCTGTGTGTATTCAGAGTAGAGGCTGAAAGCTCTGTGTGTATTCTAGAGTAGAAGCTGAACACGTGGTGCTCTGTCTGTGTGTATTCTGGAGTAGAAGCTGTCCACGTGGTTCTCAGTCTGTGTGTGTATTCTAGAGTAGAAGCTGAAAGCGTGGCGCTCATTCTGTGTGTATTCTAGAGTAGAAGCTGCCCGCGTGGTACTCAGTCTGTGTGTGTTCTAGAGTAGAATCTGAACGCGTGGTTCTCAGTCTGTGTGTATTCTAGAGTAGAAGCTGAACGCGTGGTTCTCAGTCTGTGTGTGTTCTAGAGTAGAATCTGAACACGTGGGTCTCAGTCTGTGTGTATTCTAGAGTAGAAGCTGAACACATGGTTCTCAGTCTGTGTGTATTCTAGAGTAGAAGCTGAAAGCGTCGCGCTCATTCTGTGTGTATTCTAGAGTAGAAGCTGAACGCGTGGTTCTCAGTCTGTGTGTGTATTCTGGAGTAGAAGCTGTCCGCGTGGTTCTCATTCTGTGTGTATTCTAGAAGCTGAACACATGGTTCTCAGTCTGTGTGTATTCTAGAGTAGAATCTGAACACGTGGGTCTCGGTCTGTGTGTATTCTAGAGTAGAAGCTGAGCGCGCGGTGCTCAGTCTGTGTGTGTTCTAGAGTAGAAGCTGAGCGCGCGGTGCTCAGTCTGTGTGTGTGTTCCAGAGTAGAAGCTGAACGCGCGGTGCTCAGTCTGTGTGTGTGTTCCAGAGTAGAAGCTGAGCGCGCGGTGCTCAGTCTGTGTGTGTGTTCCAGAGTAGAAGCTGAGCGCGTGGTGCTCAGTCTGTCTCCTCCGCTCCGCAGGAAGCCCGGTGTGGTTCTACATGCAGGTGGCTCCGATCAGAAACGAGAACGACAAGGTGGTGCTCTTCCTCTGCACCTTCAAGGACATCACCGTGTTCAAGCAGCCCATCGAGGACGACCCCACCACAGGTGAGCGTCCCCGGTTACACCAGCCACACCTCCGTCAGCACCGTCATCACACTGTTAATGCCTCACTGTATGCGTTTGGATTTTGTTTGTTTATTCCACCTTCGGGGAGATTACAGACGACATCAGTCACAAATTAAAGAGACCATATCTAGAGCACACATCGTCGTGAGGACGACGAGAGGTTCGGATAGCGTCTGTTTTTGTCAATTATGCCCGAAGGGGGACGATGCAGTCGATAGGTTAGGGGTGGTTTGTTTTGCGTGTGTTTATCCGTGATCTATTCCGCCTTCGGGGAGATCGCAGTGCTGGTACATTCTTTGCAGTGTTGCTGTGCGTGTCTTGGCCCACCACTGTCTCTCTAATCCCACACCCCCGCGTGTGATGTCACCGACGGCCGTAATCGGAGGTGACTCGTTCAACGCTCACCTGCTTGCCAGATCGGGGCGCGAGATCATGTCTCCCAGAGGGTAAGCTTAGTCATGTGACACCCTCAACGTCTGTCTTGGAGAGCCGGCTGAAATGGTGTGAAATGCTTTTTACTCGCCAACTGTAGAGTAAAGCGAAGCGGTCCTCTGGCCGACAGGGTGAGAACCATGTAGGGTCATTCACGAGAGCGGCGTCAGATTGTGGCGTACGGCGCCGGGCTAACAGCCGCTCCGCTAGCTGCTGCTACGCTAGCTGCCGCTACGCTAGCTGCCGCTACGCTAGCTGCATCGCAGAGAAACACGACAGGCCTTAGTGCGTCTCATTCTCCTCCTCTATCCTTTACTTTGACTCTTTACTTTGACCCCTATCGGTTCCGTTATGACACGGTACCTTCAATCCACAGTGACACCTGCTCATGTCATTTAGGATAGAAGCAAGTAGGGGTCAGGGGTCATGTTGTGGAAAGACCCCCACAGGTTGTGTGGTGGTCCTGGGGGGCGGACCCCCTGTTCCTCCATGGGGAGGGTGTGGGCGGTCTTCTGGCAGCAGGGGGCGGGGTGTTGTGGTAGCGGGGTGTGTGTGTGTGTGTGTGTGTGTGTGTGTGTGTGTGTGTGTGTGTGTGTGTGTGTGTGTGTGTGTGTGTGTGTGTGTGTGTGTGTGTGTGTGGGGGGGGGGGGGGGGGGTGGTAGAGTGATTCAGAGTGTCAGCCCAGCGCCCGGGAGCCACACCGGGCTGCCCTTTAACGAGGAAACGGTCTGCCACGACCCCCCACTGACCTGCCCCCCACAACACACACACAGAGACACACACACACAGAGATACACACACACACACACACAGCAGAGAGAGACATACACACAAAACACGGAGACACACACACACACACAGAGAGACATACACACACAGAGAGAGAGACATACACACAAAACACGGAGACACACACACACACGTTGACGCCCACACGCAGACAGAAACACACGTAGACACACACACATGCACACAAAGAGACACATGCACACAGACACACACACACACACACACACACACACACACACACACACACACACACACACACACACACACACACACACACACACACACACACACACACACACACATGTAATCGCACACACAAAGACGCACCGAAACAAACACACACACGTAGACATCCACACACACACACACACACACACACACACACACACACACACACACACACACACACACACACACACACACACACACACACACACACACACACACACACACACACACACACACACACACACACACACACACAGAAACACATGTAAACACACACATGCACACACACAGACAAAAACACACATTTAATCACACACACACACACAAAAGGACACACAGCAACCCATGTAGACACCCACGCACACACGCACACACATGTAGATACAAACACACAAATACAAACATGTAAACACACGATAAGACACAAAGAAACACAGGTACACACACACACACACACACACACACACACACACACACACACACACACACACACACACACACACACACACACACACACACACACACACACACACACACACACACACACACTGCCACCTCTGCTCTAGTGCCACAAAGAATGAGCGCCGGGGGTCGGGTAGAGGGGGGCTGGGAGTGTAGTGACACGTGATTAACATGTGAGTAGCATGTAGCAATTACCCGCTGATTAGAATCATTAATGACAGATCACCTCGTTACACCTCGTTTAGCCTCGTTAAGACTCGTTAAGACCCACCCGCTGGGAAGGGAGCTTACATAATCAGGATATTCAAATGAAGAAAATGCTCAATATTATGTTTTTATTATCCAATTATTAATTATGTGGGTGTGTGTGTTTGCATGAGTATGTTTGTGTATGTGTGAGTGCATTTGTCTGTGTGTGGGTGTTTGTGTATGTATTTGTGTGTGTGTGTGTGTGTGTGTGTGTGTGTGTGTGTGTGTGTGTGTGTGTGTGTGTGTGTGTGTGTGTGTGTGTGTGTGTGTGCGTGTGTCTGATGTGTGTGTGTGTGTGTGTGTGTGTGTGTGTGTGTGTGTGTGTGTGTGTGTGTGTGTGTGTGTGTGTGTGTGTGTCTGAGTGTGTGTGTGTGTGTGTGTGTCTGAGTGTGTGTGTGTGTGTGTGTGTGTGTGTGTGTGTGTCTGAGTGTGTGTGTGTGCGTTTGTGTGTGTTCATCAGTGGGGAGCACGGGGTGGATCGACCATCGATCAATCGATGGGTCTATTTCTACACGCGTGTATAAATACAGAGAGGAGGCGAAGGAGACAAGAGGACCACAGATCATTGGACAGGAAGTGCATCACAGCACATTGCGGCCCCACACAGAGAGGATTGTGGGAGTTGGTGTCTCTGAGGTAGAGAGTCTTTGCGGTCCCGAGATTGAGACTTGATTTTATTTTCTTAAGATGTTTTCCAGGATTTCATTGATCTACAAAAGATCCATATCATCTTGGCTCATCGTATCAAATTTTAGACGAAGTCGCCTTACATTATGTAAATTAATCTCATTTGACTTTATTTTATTTATAATCTTATGTAAATACATCGTCTCATATTTGACTTGAACGTTGTGTATCATAGCATGTTTGGGTTATATTGTATTTCATATTTAGCAAAGTTGAGATAAGCACCACTTAGCTCAGCTTAACTTTCATTAAATCAGGTTATCTTGGAGTCGTTTATCTTGTTTTAAATTATTTTATCCCTCTATTTATAATCATTAGCGTGTCGCATAATCCCGCCTCGCTTGTGTACGAGTGGCGATTCGGCAGTGTGGCCCGTGGCGGTCCCTGCACAGATGCATGCTGGGAAGGCCTTTGGGTGTGTCTGGCGTGTGTGTGTGATGTGTGTGTGTGTTCTGAATCACAAACAGTCTGTCTCTCTTGTTATTTTTATGGCTAAATGTTTTGTCGTTGTGTCGTGTATCAATTCCGCTCCAGCATCTGTCTGGTAAACCCCTTCCAGCGCAGCAAACACTCTATCAGCTAATAAGGACTCAACAAATGATTGTTATTTTCCTAAAAGACGACTCAGTCTCTCTTCTCAGACTAGAGGACATCTGCCGTGAATCATGGAGCAGTTTATCGGATTAGCGACTTTATTTAGGAGTCGTATTTATGAACACGCAGGACTGCAGGCAATCACAGACATCAGTCAAAGTCACGCAGAATAACCCACCATAAACCAGAGATGATGTAGAGATAAGATGGATGTAAGATATAACACAGAGATAAGGTGTTAGACATAGATAAGATACGATATGAGATAGAGATGAGCTATGAGATAGAGATATAATATAATATAGAGATGAGATATAGAGAATACAGAGATAAGATAGAGATAAGATATAATATAGAGAAAGAGATAAGATAGAGATGAGATTGATAGCGATATGATAGAGATAGAGATAAGATAGAGATGAGGGTCTCTGCCTCAGGACCTCACCCTGACCACCAACCTCTTCTTCCAGACCGAGACCCCCCCCCTCCCTCCGTCCAGGGTACATAGGACTCCCTCTGGTCTGTAGGAGGACTCTTGTGGTCCCCCTCCTCCTGCCCCCCCCCCCCTCCCACCCCGGTCTGACCCAAGGTTGCGGAGGGTTCTTCTGAAGTTGACTTTGCTGTTCTTCCGAGGGAGCGGTCGATGGTTGATGGGTGCTCTTTGTTCTGCTGCTGCCTCTCTCTCTCTGTCTCTCTCTGTCTCTCTCTCTCTGTCTCTCTCTCTCTCTCTCTCTCTCTCTCTCTCTCTCTCTCTCTCTCTCTCTCTCTCTCTCTCTCTCTCTCTCTCTCTCTCTCTCTCTCTCTCTCTCTCTCTCTCTCTCTCTCTCTCTGTCTCTCTCTCTCTCTCTCTCTCTCTCTCTCTCTCTCTCTCTCTCTCTCTCTCTCTCTCTCTCTCTCTCTCTCTCTCTCTCTCTCTCTCTCTCTCTCTCTCTCTCTCTATGTTACGTTACCTAATGCCCCAGCAGGGTGCAGCTGTGCCTCGGCCCCCAGATACTGCGACTCCCAAGACACCTTGACTCCTCACGGAGTGGTGGGCGAGCGAGAGAGAGAGTATATAGTTGATTCTTTATTCTTTAAGAGTATATACTGTGTGTTTTATCCCCGGTCTTTTAAAAACATTCAATAGCAGAACAGATATTTGGATGCCACTGCTGACAGAGGGCGGTTCTCTTTGTACTCATGTAGAGAGTGTATCTTTACACGGGAAACAGGCAGCCGGCACAACGCCTGGTCCTCCAGGACGGGGAGGGGCATCTCAGAGGAACCCCAGCACTAGTCAGGAGCCTCACGCAACGAGGAACAACAGGGGCTTGTCTTAGCGCAGGTCACCTTAAGGTTAAAGTGTCTTGAGGTGTCTCTAAGGGGATGTGCGTCTCTAAGTTAAGATGTGTTTTTAAGAAACAACAGTTTTTTTTTGTTTGTGTTCTCTCTCTAGGGTGGACTTAGTTGGTCAATTCTACTTAAGATGTGAATTAGGTTAGGGTATACATTTAAGCTATGGTGTGTATTAAATGATTGGTGTGTATTTATGACACAGTATTTAAGATTCTTTATATCAAGGTAAGTTGTATTTAGTGTAAGATGTATTTAAGGTAAGGTGTATTTAAGCTAAGGAGTTTATAAATTAAGGAGTATTTAAGGTAAGGTGTATTTAAGTTAAGGTCTGTATTTAAGATAGGATTTGTATTTAAGATATAGTCTATTCAAGGTAAGACAGTATTTAATATAAGGTGTTTTTAAGGTGAGCTGTATTTAGGATAAGGTGAATCTAAGCTACTTTGTATCAAGCTTAGTTGTATCTGGGGTAAGGTGTATTCAAGGTAATCTGTATTTAAGCTAAGGGGTTTTAAAGGTAAGGAGTATTTAAGATAAGGTGCGGTTCATTTAAGTTAAGGTGCTATTTAAGATATGGTGTATTTAAGCTAAGGGGGTTCAAAGGTAAGGTGTATTTGAAATAAGGTGTATTAAAGGTAAGGGGTACTGAGTGTCCGTGCACTGTGCTCCGTCTGCAGGCCGGACTAAGTTAAGGGTGTATTTAAGGTAAGGGTGTATTGAAGGAGGGGTTCTGAGTGTCCGTGCGCTGTGCTCCGTCTGCAGGCTGGACTAAGTTAAGGGTGTATTTAAGTTAAGGAGGTATTTAAGGTAAGGGTGTATTTAAGGTAAGGGGTACTGAGTGTCCCTGCACTGTGCTCTGTCTGCAGGCTGGACTAAGTTAAGGGTGTATTTAAGTTAAGGGGGTATTAAAGGTAAGGGTTTATTTAAGGTAAGGGGTACTGAGTGTCCGTGCGCTGTGCTCCGTCTGCAGGCTGGACTAAGTTTGCGCGGCTGACACGGGCGCTGACGGCCAACCGGAACACGCAGCAGCTGGCGCCCATCAGCCAGCATGAGGTCACCACCACCACCCACAAACCATCACGCCTGGCCGAGGTGGGGACCGCACACACACACACACACACACACACACACACACACACACACACACACACACACACACACACACACACACACACACACACACACACACACACACACACACACACACACACACACATACACACGTGCACACGTGCACACACACACGCACACACACACACACACACACACACACACACACACACACACACACGTGCATAAACACACACACACACAGCCAGCACAAGGTCAACACCACCACCCACAAACCATCACGCCTGGCCGAGGTGAACTCATACACGTCCACACACACACACGCACATGCGCACACATACTGGCAAACAGGCACACACACACACACACACACACACACACACACACACACACACACACACACACACACACACACACACACACACACACACACACACACACACACACACACACACACACATACACGCACACGGACACATGTGCGCACCACACACACACATGCACATGCGCACACAAACACACACATGCACACACGCCAGAACACGCAAACACACACGCACAGATCAGCATGACTGGGTAAAGTCAGGCTAGGTAGGCCGATGAGGACTCATGAATATGAATTATAATATGAATATACATGAAGGAGGCGGGGGCACTTCCTGTTACGCTCTCACTCCTGGAAGTGAACATTGTGGATTTAGTGTTTTGGTTTTGTGTCTTTTTGTCAAGGAAAACCTTTTAGCTCTAACATTCATCCAGATGTACTCCGTCAGCAAAATAAAACAAGATAGTACACACACGCGCGCACACACACACACACACACACACACACGCACGCACACACACACACACACACACACACACACACACACACACACACACACACACACACACACACACACACACACACACACACACACACACCTGGGGCAGCAGGTTGAGTTAAGTGGTTCTCCGACCAAAGAGTCAAAGGTGAACTGAAGAGATAGGGGGGAGGAGAAGATTGAAGTGCAGCAGAGAAGTGAGGATAAAGAGGAGGGAGGGAGGGAGAGCTGAACGGAATTAAACGAGAGAAAAAGGGAGGGGGAGGGGGGGGGAAGTAGGGGAGAGGGAGGGAGGGCAGAGAGAGAGAGAGAGAGAGAGGGGGAGGGGGAGAGGGGGAGAGGGAGCATGGCTCTCTCTCTCTGGAGCTCTGGCATAGCTCCTACCTGGTGGTCTCGTTGGTGAGATTGGGGGGTGGGGTTGGTGGTGGAGTTGGTGGTGGAGTATGTAATGGTAATAATGCTTTTTAGTAGTATATAGCAATGCGGGTTGTTGTGGTCCCACTCTCGCTCTCTCTCTCTCTCTCTCGCTCGCTCGCTTGATGCCACGTTAATATTTATATGCCGTCTTTAAAAGTTAATATATTAGTATGATGTCTTTAATGTATTCATAAAGTACATTCACTGGAGTCTGAAAAGATTTAAAGGCTTTGCACAGTTAACACTGAGAGAGGGAGAGACAGATTCATGACATTTTGGATCTATGATTGGTTTTATCTTCTGTCTTTCCTGCCCTGTCTATCTGTTGCTCTCTCTCTCTCACTCACTCTCTCTCTCTCTCGCGCTCTCTCGCGCTCTCTCTCGCGCTCTCTCTCGCGCTCTCTCTCGCGCTCTCTCTCGCGCTCTCTCTCGCGCTCTCTCTCTCTCTCTTCCCCTCTCTCTCTCCCCTCCCCCCCCCTCTCCCCCTCTCTCTCTCTCCTGGTAGTACTCTAGTAGTACCTGAGGTACAGTGGGTTAGGCAGGACGGTCTGGGAGAGGGATGGGGGAGACATGCAGCAAAGGACCGTGGTCAGGAGTCACACCTGGGTCTCATCCGTAAGCACTGAGCATTAATGGTGGTCAATGGAGGCTCAAGACTCACTTATTCAGAGTTCACCCCCCCCCCCCCCCCCCCCCCCCCCCCCGCAACCCTCTTACGCACTTATTGTGTGTTGTACATCCTGGCACTTAAAAATAGCACTTGTGTAGCATCTTATCCTAGCTGTCTCTGTTGTATACGGGGAATGGGTTAACCTAAAGATTCAGTCAGTGCTTGGCACTTTCTATTAACTTCCCTGCTGTACCCACAGCGATAAATGTCTCACTTTCTTCT
>OLKM01003571.1:0-12500 GCA_900291075.1 Melanogrammus aeglefinus | reverse complement strand
TATATTCTACTCTATTCTAGTGTATTCTACTCTACTCTAGTGTCTTTGACTCTACTCTTGTATATTCTATTGTAGTATCTTTTACTCTACTATAGTCTGCTCTACTCAAGTCAGTGGATTCTACTCTACTCTAGTGTCTTCTACTATAGTATATTCTACTCTATTCTAGTGTATTATTCTCTATTCTAGTTCTTCTCTCTACCGTAGCATATTCCACTCTAGTATAGTGTATTATACCCTACTCTATTGTACTCTACTGTAGTCTAGTGTGTCCTGGTGTACTCTATTGTACTCTACTATAGTCTAGTGTGTCCTAGTGTACTCTATTGTACTCTACTATAGTCTAGTGTGTCCTAGGTGTGCTCTATTGTACTCTACTATAGTCTAGTGTGTCCTAGTGTACTCTATTGTACTCTACTATAGTCTAGTGTGTCCTAGTGTGCTCTATTGTACTCTACTATAGTCTAGTGTGTCCTAGTGTGCTCTATTGTACTCTAGTATAGTCTGGTGTGTCCTAGTATGCTCTATTATACTCTACTATAGTCTAGTGTGTCCAGGTGTACTCTATTGTACTCTACTATAGTCTAGTGTGTCCAGGTGTACTCTATTGTACTCTACTATAGTCTAGTGTGTCCTAGTGTGCTCTATTATACTCTACTATAGTGTGTCCCGGTGGACTCCATTGTACTCTGCTATAGTCTAGTTCTAGTGTGTCCTGTGTACTCTATTGTACTCTACTATAGTCTAGTGTGTCCTGGTGTACTCTATTGTACTCTACTATAGTCTAGTGTGTCCTGGTGTACTCTATTGTACTCTACTATAGTCTAGTGTGTCCTGGTGTACTCTATTGTACTCTACTATAGTCTAGTGTGTCCTGGTGTACTCTATTGTCCTCTACTATAGTCTAGTGTGTCCTGGTGTACTCTATTGTACTCTACTATAGTCTAGTGTGTCCTGGTGTACTCTATTGTGCTCTACTATAGTCTAGTGTGTCCTGCTGTACTCTATTTTACTCTACTATAATCTAGTGTGTCCTGGTGTACTCTATTGTACTCTACTATAGTCTAGTGTGTCCTGGTGTACTCTATTGTCCTCTACTATAGTGTAGTGTGTCCAGGTGTACTCTAATGTACTCTACTATAGTGTAGTGTGTCCTGGTGTACTCTATTGTGCTCTACTATAGTCTAGTGTGTCCTGCTGTACTCTATTTTACTCTACTATAGTCAAGTGTCTCCTAGTGTACTCTATAGTCTAATGTTTCTCATCAGTTGATTGACGTGGCTCTGGTGCTCCAGTGATCAGCAGCGGTAAGACGTGTAGCGCTGGCCCGCTAGCGTATTGCCGGCCCGCTAGCGTATTGCCGGCCCGCTAGCGTAGCGCCGGCCCGCTAGCATACTGCCGGCCCGCTAGCGTGGCGCCGGCCCACTATGTTCCGTCCTGGTAGCCCAGCGACTCGTTAGTTCAGACGGATTTACATTTGATCTGGAGAGAGAGAAGTCCCAGGGGAGGGCCTTTGAAGCTGGGAGGGAGAGTGAGAGAGAAGGGAGGGAGAGAGAGAGGGAGGGAAGGGAGAGGGAGGGAGGGAGAGGGAGGGAGGGAGCGCGAGGGAGAGAGCGCAAGAGCGCGCTCGCCCGCTAGGGGACGGAAGTACAGAGAGACCTGTTCTTTAGAAAGTCTGGTGTGTGATGAGAGACAGAGGGACAGACAGACAGATATATCGAGTATGCAAGGCCTCAGAATTCCCGAGGCAGCCATTCCATTGGCTGGGAGTTAAGACAGCCTCTCGCTGTGGTTATCAGAGGGACTCGTTCTGTGTCATTCTAATGAGAGAGAGCAGAACCTGGGAAAACATCATGACTAGAGGGAACCGGCTGAACTGGTAGAGCCAGACATTAACACTGCCTGGGTTCAGGGTTTGATTCCTACTGGTAGAGCAAGGCATTAACACTGCCTGGGTTCAGGGTTCGATTCCTACTGGTAGAGCAAGGCATTAAGAGTGCCTGGGTTCAGGGTTCGATTCCTACTGGTAGAGCAAGGCGTCCAAACTGCCAGGGTTCCGGGTTCGATTCCCCCTTGGGGCCACCCATTGGGTACTCTGCAACACTTTGGGTCCGACTTTCTCCATTGCTGTGGGTGTTTGTGGCTTTGCCGAACCCAAGCAGGAAGTCAGCAGCACTGCTCTCGTACATTCTGAGCTATCTGGCTTTTTTAGAAACCGCACCGTCTAAGCTGTGGCTTCATCCCGGGGAACAAAGTGAAGCTTTCCTGGAGGAGTGGAGATCCTGTTTGTTCTGCTGTAGTCGGCGGAAATCAAGCAGAACAGATGCTGGTAAACAGAGGAACATGTGTTTTGTAGTACTGTGCTGGCTGTGTTCAAAACAACACCACAATGTGTGCTTTGGTCCCAAAGAAAAACCCCACATGGTCGCACTGCAGGAGCTGAGCTCTGACAGGAGGAAACTGTGTTTATTAGACTGAGTGCTGTGGATGGTTTTGTGTTTTCTGTGTTCGGTGTTCAGGGGTCGCCTAGCGAAGAAAAGCCCAGACTCTTTGGAAAGTTCAGACAGACTGGAGGTGTGTGTGTGTGTGTGTGTGTGTGTGTGTGTGTGTGTGTGTGTGTGTGTGTGTGTGTGTGTGTGTGTGTGTGTGTGTGTGTGCGTCTGTGTGTTTGTCTTCAAATGTCTTGCATGTATGTATATATAGAGGCATGCCTACAAGCCTTTCTCCTGTCTGTCTGTGTATACTCATCTGTGCCAAACCATCATGAATATGAGATGGAGACATTGTTCACTTGTTCATCCATTCACACATGAATCATGTATGTCATGTTGGCAGAGCTAGTGTCCACTGTGTGGAACAGGGTTAGTATTGTCAGTTTAATATCGACTATCTATTCGTTTCGCTTTAACCGACAGCGACTCACAGTGACCAGATGCATGTGGTTAGAGGGGCATCTCGCTCCACGGGGGTCCACAGATCAGACCAGGTCAGACACGGGAGATCGAACCCAGAACCTCTCTGCTGGGTCGCACCCGAGGGTGGCAGCTGTGGCTGGCGTCGTGGCTCCAGCACCACCGTGTCTCCACCTCATCTCCACCTCCACCCCCCCCCCCCGCACTGTGCCGGGCTGTCTGCTACATGGGGAAACATGAATATTACACCACCGTGACTCAGCTCTGAAGCTAAACATCAGCTCCTCTCCTCCCTCTCTCCTCCTCCTCTATTCCTCTCTCTTCTCCATTCATCACCGCCACCCTCCCTCCCTCCCCCTCCCTCCACCTCTCCCTCCCCCCTCCCTCCCACTTCTTCTGCTGTCTCCACTCGTCCTCCCCTTTTCCTCTCTGTCTATCTTGCTCTCTATTTATTTTCTCTCTCCCTCCTCCCTCCCCCTCTCCTCTCCTATCCTCTCCTCTCTCCTCCCGCTCTCCTCCCTCCCTCCCCCTCCTCTCTCTCTCCTCCCTCTCTCTTCTCCCCCCCTCTCCTCCCCTCTCTCTCCCCCTCTCCTCCCCTCCCTTTCCCCCCCCTCCTCTCCCTCTCTTCTCCCCCTCTCCCGCTCCCTCTCTCCCCCCCCCTCTCCTCTCCTCCCTCTCTTTCTCCTTCCTCCCCCCACCCCCCACCCCTCTCCTCCCTCCAGGGTATGAGCAGTCTGTTCAGCTCCCTGAAGGTGGTCCGGCTCCTCCGGCTGGGTCGCGTGGCCCGGAAGCTGGACCACTACCTGGAGTACGGGGCGGCCGTGCTGGTCCTACTGGTCTGCGTGTTCGGACTGGTGGCCCACTGGATGGCATGCATCTGGTACGACCCCCAAAGCCAGTGCCCCGGGGCATGGAGGCGCCTGTCGATCAAACTGGAGTGTGTCTTTAAAGGGCTCGTCTCATGCCACCAGGTGTGGGTGTGATTAGCTGGTACAACCCTGTGCAATAGTGACATCACAAGGTGGGGGTGTCCACCCAGATATATGAAGGACAGATGAGCAACGGTTGCTACAGTCCACTGGGTAGGCTGGTAGATCTATCCAGCGCACATCTAGGTGGACACGCCCACCTGGGATGTCCCTACAACACAGGACAAGGCAGATTTTCAAATGACTTGTAGCAGCTAGTCACACCCAAACCTGGTGGCATGACGTGATCCTTTAACTCTTCTTGCAAAGTGATGGAGATAAGGGTTTAACACGTGAATCAAATCAACAGGAAGTAGAAATCAGTGAATATTTTAAAGATTTAGTCACTGAAGCTTATAAATTAATTTTTAATCTTTAATATAATCTGGCACAACTGGTATGTTCTGACATGCCGAGAGAGGGAGGAGGAGAAGGATGAAGCTTCTCTTCAAATAGTCTGCAGTAGCCACATCAGATCGTTTCCTTGCGTCACTTCCTTGTCGAGAATGTGTAGAAAAACTTCAGCCTCTGCTTTAAATTTTAATCTCAGTAAAAATCATCACAGAAGAGAGGTCTTCAGGGAGTGAGCGTCACGTCGCTCCACTACCGAAACACAAGACGGTGATGCTGCCGTACAGGGTCTGATACTGAACCAACACATGTACCCCTTTTCCACCAACGCGGCTCAGAGCCAGTTCTTGGCTTTTCCACATAAATAATCCTGGCTCCGGGCCAGACAAACAGGTTCCGACTCAGTACCGACTTCACGCCGGTCCAGGAACAAGAACCAGTGACGTCTAGTACTGGGATAGCGTCATTTTAACGCGTTAACTTTAGCGTTAATTTTCAACGTCCTGACGTGTTGCTAGGACAACGGGGTCGTATGCTCTGACGCATTGACGTGGCTCTACTCTAGCGCTATAGTCTGTGGAAAATCAAGCTGGTTCTTGGTGGAGTTGGCGTTTAGCACCAACACTGAACCACCACCAGTACCAGCACCGGGTTTGCGTTGGTGAAAGGGGGGTAAAAGTGATACCAAATGAACACAAGCTTCCAACATGTCCGCCCCAGGTACAGCATCGGCGACTACGAGGTCATCGACGAGCTCACCAACACCATCAAGATGGACAGCTGGCTGTACCAGCTGGCGCTGAGTATCGGCTCGCCCTACCGCTTCAACGCCAGCGGCTCCGGCAAATGGGAGGGCGGCCCGGGGAAGGACTCGCTGTACATCACCTCGCTCTACTTCACCATGACCAGCCTGACCACCATCGGCTTCGGGAACATCGCTCCCTCCACTGATGGCGAGAAGATCTTCTCCGTGGCCATGATGATGGTTGGATGTGAGTACTGGACTAGCCAACGGTTAGCTCGACGTTAGCTTTGAAGCTAGCATGATGAAGGTGGGATATGAGTACGGACTAGCCAACGGTTAGCTCAAAGTTAGCTTTGAAGCTAGCATGATGATGATGGAATGTGAGTACGGAATAGCCAACGGTTCAACCCGGTATCACGAGATCTCGTGCTCATGCGCACGAAACGCGTTAATCTATTGAATCGTGTCTCAGAGTACGATTGTTCGACTTTTTTCGTGAAACGCATCACAAAATGTTAACCAATGCATTCTGAATGCACATCCTTCACAACTATATTCTTGGTCATAACTATCAAACCAAACATCCTTCACATTCGCCGAGCGACGATTATGAAAGTAAAATGCACATTTCTCGCTAAAAATGTTTACATAAACATTTAAAAATGTTTACATAAACATTTTTAATGGCGTAACTATGCTAAAATATCATATTTTCCACCCAGAATAAAAAAGTATGTCCGCCATTTTCACAGAAAAATATCCTAAAAACTATCCAATAGGAAAGATGCTCACAGCGTCTATCCGTGACTACGTCACGGATAGACGCTTTTCATGCTTTTAATGGTGGGTTACGCCATTAAAAGTGTTTATGTAAACATTTTTAGCGAGAAATGTGCATTTTACTTTCATAATCGTCGCTCGGCGAATGTGAAGGATGTTTGGTTTGATAGTTATGACAAAGAATATAGTGTGAAGGATGTGCATTCAGAATGCATTGGTTAACATTTCGTGATGCGTTTCACGAAAAAAGTCGAACAATCGTACTCTGGGACACGATTCAATAGATTAACGCGTTTCGTGCGCATGAGCACGAGATCTCGTGATACCGGGTTGAACGGTTAGCGCAACGTTAGCTTTGACACTAGCATGACGATGGTGGGATATGAGTACGGACTAGCCAACGGTTAGCTCAAAGTTAGCTTTGAAGCTAGCATGATGATGATGGGATGTGAGTACGGAATAGCCAACGCTTAGCTCAACGTTAGCTTTGGTCCTCTATGAGGCTCGCATGATGATGGTGGGATCTGAATACTGCCTTGCTGCTTGATTACAGTTAGCTTTGAACTCTTTTCTAGCCGACAGTTACCATAGAGGTTGTTTCTACTGTAGAGCACTTGATATCCAACCTTCATTGCTCCAATCTCCGGTGATGCTGTGTTGAAAATTCTAAATTCTAGAAGGTGAGACAGATGACGGGTTACGTGTTGTTTTTGTCTGGTGTATAGGGTAACCAAGACGACCATAGTTGTCACACCGAGTGTTGTATTGGAGAGCTTAGGAACTGAAAAGAGAGAGTGAGAGAAAAGCAATAAAGAATATACCAGAGGGCTTTTTTCCTAAAATAGAAGCACCGTGAGAAAACCAGGCAATTTCGCTACACAGAACTGTATTCAAATTTCAAGGGCCAATCACTCAAACTATAAAACCGTCGATCAAACGAAGTAGCACTCCTATTTATTGGTTCAGTGTTGTTTTTAGACCAACCCATCATAGTTTAGAGGCTGTACTAGAGGTACTTTGAGGTTCAGAGATGAGTGTTGTGGAGAGACATTCCAGCGAAGGCAGGAAACAGATAACTTTAATAACTTCCCTTCTGACAGCCGTGACGAATGGCCACAATACTCTGGGCGTGTGTCTCTGACCTGCTGCGATCTGGAGCAGATATTACCTGAACTTCCTGAACCTCGACCATAACTTCCTGTCATCGAGGGCTGTAGAGGGGGATGAACAGTCGGACCGCGACCGTGTGCTGGTTACATTTAAAGTGTGAAGACTGAAGGTCCTCTAAATATAGGACGCTTGTATCCAAAGTCTTACTGTACCGTGTGCGCAAACATTTCTCCACAGAGAACGGCCTTCCTGCTCAACGCTGTCGATACCTCCAGTACCTTTCACTCCTGTTCAAACTGTAGTACGGGCAAAGTATGAGCATTAGAATACTTTTGAGGGGGGCGGTAGAATGATCTTCTATAGTTTAAAGGGTTGCCGGTTCGATTCCCTGCTCCTCCTGGCTAGGTTCCTCTGAGCAAGAAATCGAAGCATTACCTTCCCCTGAGGAGCTGCCCCCCCCCCCCCCCGGTGTGTGAGTGTGTGATGACTGAAGGGGGAACGTCAGCCATTGATCATGAGCCATTAAGTGACTGAAGTCTATTTATACGACTCGATAGGTTAAAAAAAGACTTGTCATTGACTCCATCGACTGATACAAAGAGACGAGTGCTCCAGGGTTACAAAATAAAAGCCCTAGAGTTTGCCATAGAGGACAACTCCAAAGGTTCACTCAAGGGTGAAATGAGCTGGCTCTGTGCAGGGCTTTTACTTTGGAAGGGGGCACGGTGCAGGACTTTTACTGTGGAAAGATGGCCCACTGAAGGACTTTTACTTTTGAAAGCTGGCTCGGTGTAGGACTTTTACTTTGGAAAGCTGAATCGGTGCTGGACTTTTACTTTGGAAATCTGTCTCGGTGCAGGACTTTACTTTGGAAAACTGGCTTGTTGCAGGACTATTACTTTGGAAAGCTGAAACGGTGCAGGACTTTTACTTTGTAAATCTAGCTCGTTGCAGGACTTTTACTTTCCAAAGCTGGCTTGTTGCAGGACTTTTACTGAGGAAAGCTGGCGTCTTCTGAAGTAACACACTGGCCATCTGCTGCGTGTGGGTCTGCTGCCAAACTGTCCAGAGGGGAACATTCACATATTGTACAGGTCACACACACACACACACAAACACACACACACACACACACTCTTTCCCTCCTCTCTGTGGTTCTACTTGGAGCGGCCAGTTGCGTTGAACGGATACAGAACCGGCGTGCATTATTCACCGTATCCTCCACGCCTGAGCGGCCACGGGAGCGCTTGGTTTGTGACCTGAGGTACCCGGGCCGGGGCCTCTCCTCGCCCGCCTTCCAAGGGAGCAAACCTCCATGTCTCCGGTCCGTGCATGAGCCTCTCTCTCTCTCTTCTCTCTGTCTCTTCTCTCTCTATCTCTGTCTCTGTCTCTATCTCTCTGTCTCCCTCTGTCTCCCTCTGTCTCTATCTCTGTCTCTTCTC
Organism: Melanogrammus aeglefinus; assembly: GCA_900291075.1. Classification (NCBI taxonomy): domain Eukaryota; kingdom Metazoa; phylum Chordata; class Actinopteri; order Gadiformes; family Gadidae; genus Melanogrammus; species Melanogrammus aeglefinus. The sequence continues at coordinate 4,192 of OLKM01003571.1, read as the reverse complement.
TGTCTCTATCTCTGTCTCTGCCTCTCTGTCTCCCTCTGTCTCTATATCTGTCTCTGTCTCTCTGTCTCCCTCTGTCTCTATCTCTGTCTCTGTCTCTCTGTCTCCTATCTCTGTCTCTATCTCTCTGTCTCCCTCTGTCTTCTGTCTCTGTCTCTGTCTCTCTCGCTCTCTCTGTCTCTCCCTCTGTCTCTATCTCTGTCTCTGTCTCGCTGTCTCCCTCTGTCTCTATCTCTGTCTCTGTCTCTCTGTCTCCCTCTGTCTCTATCTCTGTCTCTCTCTTCTCTGTCTCTCTCTGTCTCTATCTCTGTCTCTCTGTCTCTCTCTGTCTCTCTCTCTCTGTCTCTATCTCTGTCTCTGTCTCTCTGTCTCCCTCTGTCTCTGTCTCTGTCTCTGTCTCCCTCTGTCTCTATCTCTGTCTCTGGCCGTGTCTCACTCGGCCTTGCAGAGCCAAGGGGCCCTGACGATGACCGCGAGGAAGACAACCAATCGAATCGTTGCAGATCATCGGAATCATCGGCTATTGGCCTCAGTGGAACTTATTTTACCATGACTAATTTTGTTAATTTATTTGAAAATAGATCTTATGATCCCATAGCCAACTGGTAATGGCTTCTGGCAGTGACTTTATGCAGAGTCAGGTCAAGATTACGACAAAAATGAAACACGACCGACCTGTATTATACATGCAAACACACACGCACGTGCGCGGAGGAACACGCAGGAACGCACGTGCGTGTGAACCAGGCTTTACCATCTGAAACTCTTTGAGTGCTCAACACTCATTGTAATATTTCGGTTATTCTGGACTTCAAACGGCTGAAACATAAAATGTAAATAAGAGTTATGGGAGGAGGTCAGGGCGGAGGAGGGGGGAGCAGAGAGAGAGAGAGAGAGAGGAGCTAAGAGGATTGAAAGTAAGGGGAGGAGGAGGGAGGAGGGAGGAGGGAGGAGGGGGTAAGAGAAGACGGAGATCGATCCAAAAGGGAAGAGTGTAGGAGAGGTGGAAGGGGGGAGAGAGAGGGAGATAAGGAGGGAGTGATGGAGGAAGAGGAGAGGATGGAGAGAGGAGGGAGAGAAGGAGGAGAGGGGGAGGAAGTAAGAGGGGAGGGAGAGAGAAGGGAGGGAGAGAAGGAGGAGAGAGGATGGAGGGAAGGAGGAGAGGGGGAGGAAGTAAGAGGGGAGGGAGAGAGAAGGGAGGGAGAGAAGGAGGAGAGAGGATGGAGGGAAGGAGGGGGGGAGGAAGAGAGGAGGGAGAGAAGGGAGGAGGAAGAGAGAAGGAAGAGAAGGAGAAAGAGAGGAGCGTGAGGAGGAGGCAGAGAGGAGGGAGGGAACGAGGAGAAGGGAGGAGCGTGAGGAGGAGGCAGAGAGGAGGGAGGGAACAAGGTGAGGGGGAGGAGGAAGAGAGGAGGGAGGGAACGAGGTGAGGTGAGGGGGAGGGAGGGAGAGGGGGGAGGAGGGAAGAGAATAGACAGAGGAGAATTAGGGGAAGGAGTTGAGATGGAGAGGATATTAAATGAAGCGAAACAAGGCGAGGAGGTGGAGGTGAAGAGGGGTGGGGGGGGGGGTGCTTTGCCACAGGAGGTGTGAGGAGAGAAAGAGAAAAGGATGATATTGAGTAACAGGGAAGGAGAGGGAGAGGGGGAGAGAGAGAAGGAAAACAGTCTTACAGCCCAGGGCTCATCAACAGAGATGCCCTGATTAGTTTAGAAAGGAGAGAAACACACACACACACACACACACACACACACACACACACATCACACACACACACACACACACACACACACACACACACACACACACACACACACACACACACACACACACACACACACACACACACAGCAGTAGTATTCCCTAAAAGGGAAAGCATACATAAAGAAAGAGGGGGGTTCTCTCTTTCTCTCTCTCTGTTGTCTCTCCCCCTTTCTGTCTCTATTTCCCTCTATCTGTTGTCCCCCCTCCTCTCTTTTCTCTCTATCTGTGGTCTTTCTCTTCTCTCTCTCCATCTCTCTATATCTGTAGTCTCTCTTCTCTCTCTCCATCTCTCTCTATCTGTAGTCTTTCCTTTCTCTTCTCTCTCTCTCCATCTCTCTCTATCTGTAGTCTTTCCTTTCTCTTCTCTCTCTCTCCATCTCTCTATATCTGTAGTCTCTCTTCTCTCTCTCTCTCTATCTCTCGCTTTCTTTATTTCATTTCTTTTTAATCCCTCAAGCTCCCTGCACAGTAGTAGTGGTTCTTCTCCAGGTATTCATTCAACCAATCCGCTGAAACTGAGGAAGGTTGGAGTCTTAAAGTCTGGTCCGTGTCTGGGTGTCTGAGGGTCTGAAAGGATACGCTCGCAACCAAATTCAATGTCCTCCATTGATTATTGATTGTTGTAGCTGGGGGAATGAATGCTATATAACATGACACTATAAATACCAGCTATCCTTTTGTATATACTGTACATGCTCCGGTTATTATTCAACGTTCCAATCGCTCTGATGAGCAGTGAAAGACCGCTATCAATTATTATTGATGTGATTATTGAGTGGTCTTGAGGGATCCAACCATCCATCATGGACGTTGCTGTAGAGTTATAGATGGATGCTAGGGCTGCTTGATTATGGGAAAAAACATAATCACGAATATTTTGGTCAATATTGAAATCACGATTATTCAAATGATTATTTTTGAGTTTGAAAACTTATTTATTCAGCATGTCTCTCCCAAAAAAAACATTGTAACTGAGAACTTTGAAATTTCGCCTTCAAAAATTACACAAAATGGTCAAAAAGAAAAAGTTTAAATCTAAAATAATATACAGATATGTATCCAGCTGTTCTGCCCTTTCTATAAAACATTAAATATAAAAAAAATAATAGTAAGAAAAAAATATCGAAAAAATTGATTGTTAATTTTGTGATCTGACGCTAAAATTAAAATCGCAGTCAAAATTTGATTAATCACCCAACCCCCGAGGATGGATATATATATAGAGTGATGGAGTTAGAGATACATAGAGTGATGGAGTGAGAGAATGTATAGAGTGATAGAGTGATAGTCAGAGTTATATAGAGTGATAGAGTGAGAGATGTATGTGATAGAGTGATAGTCAGAGTTATATAGAGTGATGGAGTGATAGAGTGAGAGTTATATAGAGTGATGGAGTGAGAGATGTATAGAGAGATAGAGTGAGAGTTATATAGAGTGATAGAGTGAGAGATATATAGAGTGATGGAGTGATGGAGTGAGAGTTATATAGATAGAGTGAGAGATAGAGTGAGAGATATATAGAGTGATGGAGTTAGAGATATATAGAGTGATAGAGTAATAGTCAGAGTTATATAGAGATGGAGTGAGAGAGATATAGAGTGATAGAGTGATAGAGTCAGAGTTATATAGAGTGATGGAGTGAGAGATATATAGAGTGATAGAGTGATAGATATATAGAGTGATGGAGTTAGAGATATATAGAGTGATGGAGTTAGAGATATATAGAGTGATAGAGTGATAGTCAGATAGATATAGTGAGAGATAGAGTGAGAGAGATATATAGAGTGATAGAGTCAGAGTTATATAGAGTGATGGAGTGAGAGATATATAGAGTGATGGAGTGAGAGTTATATAGATAGAGTGAGAGATAGAGTGAGAGATATATAGAGTGATGGAGTTAGAGATATATAGAGTGATGGAGTGAGAGATATATAGAGTGATGGAGTGAGAGTTATATAGATAGAGTGAGAGATAGAGTGAGAGATATATAGAGTGATGGAGTGAGAGATATATAGAGTGTCATAGTGATGATGGATAGACTGATTGGTGCTGTATTCATCCCAGAGGACAGGTGTGGCCCTATGTCCCCCCCCCCAGTCCTCAGGTCTTTGGGGGCCCTTTGTCCCCCCTGGTCCTCAGGTCTTTGGGGGCCCTTTGTCCCCCCTGGTCCTCAGGTCTTTGGGGGCCCTTTGTCCCCCCTGGTCCTCAGGTCTTTGGGGGCCCTTTGTCCCCCCTGGTCCTCAGGTCTTTGGGGGCCCTTTGTCCCCCCTGGTCCTCAGGTCTTTGGGGGCCGTGGGGCCCCTCAGAGTGGTGAGACTGTCCCTTCCCCACGCTGCGTGGCGCCGGCGGCCCGGGGGTGTGGCGGACTAACGACTGGAGCGTGCTCTTGTCAGTGTGTCATCAAACACCTTAACGTGTGACAGCCCCCCCCCCC
>OLKM01003570.1:0-33890 GCA_900291075.1 Melanogrammus aeglefinus | reverse complement strand
GAAAATCGACACTACTACAGCTGGCCAAAGGCTTTGTAAGATCAACGTTGTACGACATCAGTTTCTTTCCCACACTTTGAACATTTTTTATTGAAAATGGCATGGTCCAAAGATTATTCATACCCCATTCTCCTTAACACTAATCACTGGAAGACAATGTTTATTCTCGTCAATCCGCCCAAGCTCTCAAACATGGTTCTCATAATCTACATACCCCCAGCTCCTCTCATGTCTCTCACAACTCGACCTCTCCTAGACTGCTCCCACGCCCCCCCAGCCCCCGCCCCACGCTAGAATCCCTCTTCAGCCGACCGATCCTACGTCCCGCGCAACCCTAGTTCATGAACCATTCTAAACACATCCAGCAAAAGCTATAATCTTTGTTCATGCCGGCTGTCCTTATAAAAGGCTAACGCAAGTTTGTGCACTGTTTTGAGCAAGAGTGATCCATGATCAGCATCCACTGATGACCAAGTGTCCATCTTGGGATGTGCTGCAAATGCTCACCACAATTCATAAACACAATATCCACAGTGCACGAAATAGCTATCTAGTAATACCATTAGCTTGGGCGCCTGTTCTTTCCCAGACAATGGGACCCTGGGGTCTGACCCCCCCCCCTTCTTAAAGTAAAGTGAACACCTCGAAAACTACAACAGGGCCTACAGTAAAATTTTTGGAAGGACAAAAAACCGGTCCCAATAGGCGACCATCGGCCTCGACTCTTAAACACACAACTGAATCCAAAACCATAGCAGCCAACACAAGGCTTGTCCCTGTCCATTAGCCTAGAAAAAGGTATGAATAATTTGGACACTGATTCGCTGTTCATACATATGTAAAAGAAAAGATGAAAATCGCCTTTCCATTTCTGAGTCCCATGGCTTCCTACCACATTGTCCAGCAACCTTTTGACAGTCCATATCTTCCCAGCTCAGAACAAACATAAGTCGTGCCCCACCCACCCGCCGCTCCCCGCCGCCCCTCGCCGGCCGACCGCGCGCCCCGCGGGGGCGGTTGTTTGAGAGAAAATTCAAACATTAAATTAATATTTGCCAGGGTATGAATAGATTTTGTTCTTAACTGTGATAAAATCAATACATCTTACATTCTGTTCTTATCTGTAGACAACACACCTTACAGCAAACTTGGTGGAGTGAATGCTGGGGACGCTGGTAAGAAGAATAATGCCGTCAGCCTCATCACAGACACACTGGCAAACCCAATACAATTGGCTTGGCCGAGGAGGCCAAAAGCAAGCTTTGCTCGCTTAAGAATCACTGCAGCTATAGCGCCTGAGAGGTGCTGAGATGCCACTGCCTTGCGTGTCATTGTAAAAGAAAAATTTAAATACAGTGTGGCTTAATAGAGCCATCTTTTGATTCTCCTGGAAAATTAGTGCACTTGTATACTTCCAATGATCAAAACTGTTACTGCTGTCAGGTGCTGCCGGGCAGCACAAAATGTCACCGCTCGCCAGCGATCGACTAAGCCACATCAAAAAACTGGCTTAAAGTAACGAGCAGTCGCACCGGCAGTGGAGGGAGGAAGAGGACGAGCTGAAGAAGCCGCAGAGCCCTTAATCGGATATGTACAGACCTGAAATAAGAAAGAGGGAAATCCAAAGACATAGGTGGCAGACATTTAAGTAATAATGCAATTGGGCATTCCGGGTTAAAATCATATAAGGTTCTATGCTGTAACCATCTCAGATTTGTTAACACGTCTTATCAAGAATGGGGTCCCAAAACCAAAAAGCCTGTAAAAAATATATTCTGTTCAGAATCCTGTCTTTATCACATCATATAATTGTCAGTCCTTAGAAATTACTATTCAAGTTTTGTAGCTTGGGATTCAACACATTATCCTAGGAAGCAATGTTTGAGCATTTATGAATAAGTAATTATCATGGGCACTACTATCTATTCGATATATGATGGCCCGTCAAACAGTGAGCTATTAGGAAAGTGATCATCAGGTGTCTATCACAATGCATGAACTCGGAGCATTGAGAACATTGTTCGTGTACACATAGTTTACTAAAAAGAAAGGGGTTTGTGACAACTCACGTCCTTGGCTGGCATGGCCGGCGAGCAGAAAAACCCAAGTTGTTTAAAAATCTTCTCTTTAAGTCACACTCTGTGTACACCAACACAATGCTCCACGTTCCATGTGTAGAGAACACACTGGTGATACTTTCGTCACGCTGAACAGTCTTCATGTTGTGTTCGCAGCCTTCTTGGTGTTTTTAAAAATAAGCTATGTTTGATGCCATCCATGTAATCAAAATAGTAGTGCCCCTACGATTTCCATTAAAACAAAAGCCATTTGACCCGAAAATCAGCGATGACATATGCTTAAAGGTGCGCGCGCGGACGTCAGGCTGAAGTTATGCATTTTTGATGGCCTCTACTCAAGGTTTTGACTAAGTCCGGTACATTTCACAAAAAACCCTATTGCACCATGTCTGCGTGCCGCCAAAGTTACGGCCCTTTCACAGCCTCTCACTGATTTTGGTGTTCCTCAGCCTAACTCACCACCCACACTTGCACCAGAAAATGCAGAACATGCACTGGCGTGCTTTACATGCGCATTTGGTCAGAGACATCGGATTTTATATCATCCAAAGCCCAGCTACATTTTCTTTGCAAAAGACAATGATCCTTAACACAAAGCAGGCTACCTACAGTACATAGATGGCAATATCGAGGTTGTGCTTTAGATTGACAGAAAATACATGAGGCAAAAAGTCCTCCCCAAAATGGAAAACATTCTTTCCGATTTTCTATTAGCCTATACATGGCGGTAGGCTACTCGATCGGGACTTTCAACAACAGTTGCTTATATTTATAAATAGCTTATGTATTTTAAATTATTCCAAAGTATAGGGCTACACAAATATGTCGAGCTATGTGCTGCATTTGAAGAGTTTCAAAAACGCCCACCATTTTAATGAATTTTCATAAATATTTTTTTTTTACATTTTTGTTTTCAAATACTTTCAGTTGAACTGTAAACTGGGTGTTGTTATTTGATATATCTTTATTCAATCAAAACAACACAATACACATCTAAATAATACCCTGACTTTAATGTTTTTTAAAAAAAAGGAGATAGCGTTTTGGAACCACAAAACTCTTCCATTTCACACACAACAGTAAACCAAGTTTAGCTTAGTCTTCTAAACCTTATTTTAAGACAATAATTTAAAAATCTTACCTTATCCACATGTCATACCAGTCACCAAAAGTGTCCAGTGCCCTAGCTATGGCTAATCCTAGGCTGATTTGAACGAAAGGCCAAACTGACCTAATGTCGCGTGGTTCATGCAAACATCACGTGCATTCATTCAGGTAACATTTTGTCGCGTGGCTTTAGTAGGCCCGTGCATGCTGTGCATTTCACGATTAATTGCAATATGAAAATGCTAATGCAAATGGAAACGCATTTTCAACTAAAAATATAGCCTAGCATGCCTCAATACAACGCAATGGGCTCTATGCACAACTCCACTACTTCCTGAACTTAGTGCTGCTCCTTTATTTCCTGTCTTACATTATTGGACAAACTGATTAATCCAGGTGTGTCTGAGTAGTCACAATGGTCAGACACACCTGGATTAATCAGTTTATCCAATAATGTAAGACAGGAAATAAAGGAGCAGCACTAAGTCCAGGAAGTAGTGGAGCTGTGCAAAAGAGCCCATTCAGATCGTTACCGAAACGTTAAGCACACTTTTCATATAAATAATGGGGACAGTAAAAATAATAATAATAAAAAACCATTATCCTAGGCCAAGTTTTTCAGTTGATAACCTCCTAAATGGGCAATCTGTCACAGAGATGGTGTGTCTCCTTTTCTCCACAGCTACTCAGCGCCAGCGTCTGCGTCAATTGGACTTCAGCGATTCGGATTCCAGCGATTCTGACTCCGAGTAAGGAAAGAAGCACATATGGCAAACCCCACATACTTTGCATTGTTTTGATAAACGGATCGATGAGCAGACTCTTTTGTTTTCCAGAATAGTTCCATGATCTGGAGGAACCGGAGCAAGCCCACCCGCCCAATTCCTTGTTGGGTTTTTTTTTTTTTTTAATTAATTTATTTCTTTGTTATTTTTGTTATTGTCCAATAAATATTATAATAATATTTAACATTTATAACTTGCCTGGCCTGTCTTGAATTAAGCAACAACCCCCGAGAGGCCACTGGTTTTAGAACAGCTGTTAGGGCACGATGCGCAATTGCGGGAAGCAATCATTTCCATATAGTAGGCTACTGGAGAACCAAAAAGTCATTGCTCATGATAATAAAAAGTATAATGTTCATTTCATTTTCACGGTATGGAACTAGCAATGGGAAAATAAAAAACAACAATGTTGGCAATTGGTTATAAAGCAAACGTTTTGCCAATAAAACAGATTTTTTGTAGGCCTATTTGTGACGCACGCGACGACGATTTCCTCCGTGCCAACGTCAAAACAACGTTACCACCCCCACCGGACAAAAATGAAGTTGGCAACAACGTCAGTAAACAACGTCATGCCAACGGATGATATGCCGTTGTGCCAACGTTGTGCCAACGTGTGCTTGCTATCTGGGAAAGCATTTGGAGATGTCTAGACTTTAATAAACACTGTAGACCACCGGCAATACAATGACAGGCGATTCTGAAATCAGCGTGTCGGAAGCATAACGAAAGGAAACCTGGAGATCAGAGTTATTGAAACGCAACAGAAAGAATCACTTTTTCTTTCTTAAACAACATACTCTCGTTGGAATAATTGTAATGAGTGCGTTAATGAATTATAAATGACGCTTTATTGACTACACGAGGACGGGTTTAGCCTACTCTGAGGAGGAGTTTATTTTTCACAGTGAGAGAGGGTCGCACCGGTCCTGGCGGCACTGCAATACCAGGTCGATGCGTGGAGTGGACGGAGCAAGCCCCTTTTCCATCTCCCAGTTCCAAAAAACAATTTAATATATGGTCCCCGGGTAGGGGACGTATCAGACATTAAACTGATAAGAACAGATACTACACTTGATCTTAGCCAAAAGGCCGAGAAGCGATGCGCACGAATACTCAGACCAATAGTGTAGGTTCCCAGACACGTCGCTCCACTTGGCGGTTTACCCGACAACGACAAAACAAAAAAAAGACCAAGCACCCTGTATGCGTGTTTGTGTGTGTGTGAAAGATGAAGAAATTAACCGAGGTCGCTGCATCTCTCTTTTGCTGCTTGCTGGCAGTGTTACTATGATTTCCTTCACATAAATGGTTTTGAGAGAAGTTGTGGGTCTTTGTATGTTGCTTAAATTCTCCCAAACGGTTGGCAGTAAAGATCAGGTCACGGTAGGCCAGGCCACGGAGGCAATGAGCTCGAGTTGAATAAGATAAAGCTTACAGCACCTGGTGTTGGGTATTCCCAGGCGTCTCCCAACAGGCCCGACCCAGCATAGCTCATGCTGGGTCGAGCTATGCTGGGTCGTGGCCAGAGAAGGGACTTATACAGAAACAAAGATTAAATCCTTTATGAATGAAAAAAATGAATTAATGAATACGTTATTCAAGACTAGAGTTCCATATTTGAACGCAATGCATTACACTGCAGTGCTTGGGCGTGATCGTTTGCGTGATCTTTTGAAGAAACGTAGCGTTGCAAAACCTGGGATGGACTACAGTAGACAGCGCGATGCAGCCATTCATAGCAATTATTTCTTTTGAACAACATGATCAGGGGAGAGCGCGAACGCAGTCCCCCACTACCAGAAATTATGCAATCGAGATTCCCACATTTGGAGAATTCGCACGGGTCAGCAACAGCCTCAGTGCAATGGCCGAGCCTCGCTATGGGTGAACCACCTTCTTGATCATGGTATCTCCCTTGCCAGGTAAGTATGAGTTGTACACGTTCAGGTGTGGGCTGAAACGCTGCCCACGGCGTGTTCCCGTGGAGAAACGGTTGCAAAGCATTTGGAGATGTCTAGACTTTAATAAACACTGTAGACCACCGGCCACACAATGACAGGCGATTCTGAAATCAGCGTGTTGGAAGCATAACGAAAGGAAACCTGGAGATCAGAGTTATTGAAACGCAACAGAAAGAATCACTTTTTCTTTCTTAAACAACATACTCTCGTTGGAATAATTGTAATGAGTGCGTTAATGAATTATAAATGACGCTTTATTGACTACACGAGGACGGGTGTAGCCTACTCTGAGGAGGAGTTTATTTTTCACAGTGAGAGAGGGTCGCACCGGTCCTGGCAACACATTCTCACTCCGAGAGCGTCGATTTCTGACGAACGGTCAGTGACTTCGGCTTCGATTTCTGACGCGAAAGGGTACCCTTGCGCTTCTTTTTTCGACGCATGGGGTTTTCCACTCGTTTCAATGTAATCCCTCCATGGCAATATATGTATGTGATGAAGTGTGATGAATATATATGTATGTGAGAAGTTAAATGTTTGTACCAAGGTTAATGGTTAAAGTGTCAGAGAATGGGTGGGTATTTTGGCCGTCCTCCCATGATCTTAAGTGCGTGTGCGTGTTCGTGTGGGTGAACGTTTAAGAAATATAGAACTGTCGTTTCAGCTCTCTTGTGCTCCCTGCTGGCAGTATCACTATACTGTCCTCATGTTTCACAAAAATAGTTTTGAGAGACGTTGTGAGTCTTTGTACGTTGCTTAAATTCTCTCAAACGGTTGGCAGTAAAGATCAGTTCACGGTAGGCCACGGAGGCAATGAGCTCGAGTTGAAAAAGAAAAAGCTTACAGCACCTGGTATTCCCAGGCGGTCTCCCATCCAAGTACTAACCAGGCCCGACCCTGCTTATCTTGCGAGATCAGGCGTGTTCAGGGTGGTATGACCGTAAGCAATTATTGATGCAGCAAAACCAGGCTTTATACAGTAACACATAAGGAGTGAGAAAGCTGCTGAGGCCCGACGTTATACTTTTACAAAAACAATCATTAGTTTAATATAGACGGCAATAATTGATTCAGAAGACTCCTTATCCATGTGAACGATGATTGTGAAATATGAATTACTAAATTATCTGTAATACACTGCGCATGCGTGTGTGAGATGTTAAATGTTTGTACCAAGGTTAATGGTTAAAGTGTCAGAGAATGGGTGGGTATTTTCGCCGTCCTCCCATGATCTTACAACCCGGTCTCACGAAAATTCGTGACACTGTCACGTTATTTAATCTATTTTTCGTGATCAGCGACACGTATTTTCAAAATTTTCGTGTCCAGAAGCACAATTTTCAAGCTCATGTATCTCAATTGGAAGTATTTGTCGTGTCACTGAGCACGACTTCCAAACTAAGGTTCTGTCCGGCAGCGTTCTCCCTAACGTCCCTGAAGGAGCTCCGTACAGAACATTGATTGTTACAGTGTTATATTGAAATTGTCTGCGATAGCTAACAATGTGACAGCTTTTGGCCACCCGTTTCTACTTAATTGTCTGTGATAACTAACAATACGACAGCTTTTGGCCACCCGTTTCTACTTTCGCCTTTGATTCTGAGAAATTTGTAACAATTCACGGATATATTAAATGCAGGTGGGCTGCTCTGTAGGCAAACCCGCGAAGGGAAACAAGGATAGCTGCTTCATCTGTTCTTTTTTAGAATGGTATGTCTTGATGTTTATTGTACCTACCCATCTATTGTCTTGTTCTTGGCTATGTGCAGGGACGTTGGAAGTAGTGGTGGGGGTATTGGATTGTTGCATTGGAAAACAGAGTATTTGTGTGACGCTGGTTTAACTAAAGCCAAGGGACATAATAACTGGTTAATGCGCGCACATTGTTTTTGTTTGTGCCGCTTTCTCTCTCCGTCCACAAGAGCTCATGCTCTTTCTTCAATTGATCCAATGAACTTTTATTTGTTTTATTTGATTTCTTACTACGATCTACGGATCGGATAGTTACACACACGCACACGCACACACACACACACACACACACATCCAGACAAAGCATCATGGAAAGCATGTCTCCGTCCGTTTGATAGCCTATTATTAAATAGCCTACAAAGAAATGGTCAAGTGAAATTGTCCTATTTTTTCCTCTACACTCTGACATAAATTGATTGATAGGTTGAACAGAACAGGACACATAAGCCACGCATAAAAAACACAATCGACAAAACAGGACGGGTCACTGTGAGCTGTTTTGTGTGCCCGATCAATTGAGGGGCGTGGCTTATCATAAAAAAAGCGAGGCTTACCTGGCCAATCAGGGGAACGCGCAGCACATGGCTAATTTGAATAATGATATAATAATTCTATGAGAATAATAATTATATGAGAATTAAAGTTAGGAGATGTTCTGGTAAAGAACAAAAATTAATGTTCTGCTGTCTCAGAAAATGCGGAGTTGAAAACCGAAACTTAACTGTCGCCAGGCTGGGCTGACTTGAGTTGGAGCAGCCAAATAGCCTAAATTAATAAATATTGTTACTAAATAGAAGTAGGCCTAATGTGTACGTTGTGTTGTGTGATTTTCCTACTTGCCTACAGTAGATTCTGCGCTCTGAACGCCACTAACTGTTCTGTAATAGACCTACACTATCCGCCGATCACATGATCACCCACCCGGCTTCTTTTTTTCTTTTTTTAATTATTTTGATATGATTTTCGGCCAAACCGAAAATCGTTTTATTCGGTTTGCGGCCAGGGGGAATACTCGTATTCTGATTGGCGTGCATTAACTCCTGGTCTGAGCTTTTGTGCGCATCGCTTCTCGGCCTTTTGGCTAAGATCAAGTGTAGTATCTGTTCTTATCAGTTTAATATCTGATACGTCCCTACCCGGGGACCATATATTGGAAATAATAATATTGGAAATAATATGTCGGGTGTAATCTAGGGAAGGCGAACTCCCTGGGTGTGTGATTGAAGATGGCTGGTTAAATCTGACGCACTTTTTTTAAAAAAGGCGGGGAAAAACAAAAAAAAACAAGGAAAATACATGCATGGTGGGGCTGCAGAAAAGACTAACAACGGTAATTTTAAATTAACACAACAAGGTTTTGATTTTAACCAAGAAATTAGATTAGTTAAAAACGAAATGTTGATGTTATCTGAAATCACAAGCAAAGGAATTATAGTCAGAAGTAAAGAACGACACATGGAAGAAGGAGAAAAATGCAGTAGATACTTTTTTAAGAAAATCATTAACAGTGGCGAGGGTATTTTTAAAGTTAAAAAAACAAATGGCGAACAGACCAATATTGACAAAGAAATAATGGAGGAAATAGAAGGTTTTTATAGCGATCTGTACAGCGAAAAACAAATAGAAAATGAAGCAAAAAACAAGATCATAAACAACATAGATAGGTGAAAGTGCATTTTTAACCCGTAATTTTAACCTTCTGGAACTTCACAAATGTCTGTCGAGTTTTAGGGGGGGAAGGTCGCCGGGGGAAGATGGGCTTCCACTTGAATTTTATCTGACTTTCTGGGACATTTTAGCCCCTGACATACTGACGGTTTTTAACGACTTCCAACGACTAGACCGAACTACCAGGACAGCTTTAGATCAGGGATAGTGAAATTATTGTACAAAAAAGACGACAAGACTGACCTGAAGAACTGGCGACCAATAACCCTTTTAAACGTTGACTGTAAACTTTTTAGCAAACTTTTAGCAAACAGAATGTCCATGGTTTTAGGGGAGGTAATCCACCCGGATCAAACCTGTGGCATATCGGGGAGGAATATCACCGACAGCCTCGTACTGATTAGAGACACCATCTGTTTTGCTAGAGACAGGAACATCAGACTAGTAGTCCTAAATTTAGATTTCGAGAAAGCGTTTGATCGGGTCTCGCACCAGTACCTATTCCAGGTACTGCAAAAAATGGGCTTCCCAGAGAGGTATATAGAGTGGGTGGGATTGCTGTATAGGGACATCACCAGCAAATTTCTTGTTAATGGGAAACTCACAAAAGCAGTAGATTTGCGCTGCGGGGTCCGTCAGGGTTGTCCGTTGTCTGCCCTCCTCTATGTGGCATGCATAGAACCACTGGCACAGGTCTTGAGAAGGGACCAATGGATTAAAGGGGTGGCCATACCGGGCAGTGGGGGACTTTTTAGCAAATGTGTTTTATATATGGACGACGTCAACATTTTATGCACGGACCTTTTATCAGTACACAGAACACTGGACCTGACTGACTGCTACGGACTGGCCTCTGGGTCCAAACTCAACAGAGGGAAGACCCAAGCCCTTTTTTACGGACCATGGACGGCGACTGAGATGACCGGACTCCCCCTGACCGTGAAACAGACTGACATAAAGATACTCGGAGTCAAATTCGACAGGGAGGGGGGAGGGGACCAAAAATTGGCCAGACGTGGTAGGGAAAGTAAGGCAGAGACTGGGATACTGGGGACTTAGAGGACTGACAATAGAAGGAAAGGTTTAATCATCAAAGCAGTGATTTTACCTTTGCTCTTATTGATATGCTCTGTTTTTATTCCACCACACAGAGTGCTTTTAGAACTGGATCGAGCAGTTTTTTATTTCCTGTGGGGGTCCAAGTGGGAGAGACTGAAGAGATCAGAAATGAAGAAAACAAAAGTAAAAGGGGGGAAAGGAGTCCCAGACCTCCACCTGTTTTTAGGAAGTAGATATGCTGCAATTCACATAAAACGAGCAATGGCCTCATCCAGAGAAAACAAAACAACATCAATGGCACGATTCTGGATGGGGTCCTACCTAAAAAAATTCCCGTTTTATATATCAGATCATAGGACACCAGTATCATTTAACTTGTCAGAATTCTACGCTTTTATTAAGAAGTTTTTAAAACATTTTAACCTTTAAAATGAGGATTTGAATGTTTTAACTAACCATCGTTTTATAATCGCAGAAGTGCAGGAGCGGGAACCAGTGAGTCCAGTGCGCGGGCAAGCATACGGCGAGCCCGCAACAGTCTGGCACAATGTGAACCATCCTGCCCTCTCCAACAGACTCCGGGACCTGTCATGGATGGCAGCTCACGAGATCCTCCCAGTCAGGGCCGTCATGCACTCCCGGGGGATGGCTGCATCCCCAACCTGCCCTCGACCAGGTTGTGGCGCGCCTGAGTCTGTGAGGCACCTGTTCTGGGAGTGCAGCGCTGCTGGAGACCAGTGGGCAACGGCCGGCTCCCTACAATTCCCCGTACTTACCCAGCAGGGGAGGCCCTGACAGCCCAAATGGTGCTGTATGGGGTGAGCCAAAAGAGTCCAGCAACCACCGGCACTTTCCCAAGCAATGGCTCACCCTAGCCGCCATTAAAGACGCCATATATGGGCCTCCAGAGAAACCTGCTGGTAAGAAAGCACATGCAGATCCCCCCCGTGGCTGTGATCCGGATGGCCGCAGCAACGGTCCAAGTGGCTGGTGCTGCAGGCGGCAGGCCTAGGACACAGCCACAAAGAAGAATCGCTTCTTGTGCCCATTCGGACGAGGGAGTCGGAGCCACACGCGGAAAGGTCGAGGCAGCGGCGGCCTGGCTCTCCGGGAGAGGCAGGTGGGAAGGAGCAGAGGGGCGAGGAGATCCTCTGAGCCACAGGTCCCGAGAGACAAATGCTATTGGAGAGGAGCAGGATGGGGTGTTTTTTTTATTTTTTTTAATTGGGCTTCCTCCCGTTCCTGCACAGCGGTTTTTTAACCATGTTTTTTTTTTTAAGCATCACAAAGATTTTATAAAAAACAATGTATCCATGTAATTAATTATATTTCTTTATCTTTTACTCACAATCTAATGGATTATACTTGTTGTTTGATTAAAATGTTTTTAAGTGTGTATGCTTTTAAAACAATGACCTGTAAAATGTGATATGAAAGTTAAATGAAGGAACTGGTGTCAATAAATATTTTCAAAAAAAAAAAAAAAATCTGTTCTTATCAGTTTAATATATGATACGTCCCCTACCCGGAGACCATATATTAAATTGTTTTTTGGAAACTGGAGATGGAAAAGGGCTTGCCTCCGTCCACTCCACGCATCGACCTGGTATTGCAGTGCCGCCAGGACCGGTGCGACCCTCTCTCACTGTGAAAAATAAACTCCTCCTCAGAGTAGGCTACACCCGTCCTCGTGTAGTCAATAAAGCGTCATTTATAATTCATTAACGCACTCTTTACAATTATTCCAACGAGAGTATGTTGTTTAAGAAAAAGAAAAATAGATTCTTTTCTGTTGCGTTTCAATAACTGTGATCTTCAGGTTTCCTTTCGTTATGGGCTTCCAACACGCTGATTTTCAGAATCGCGCTGTCATTGTGTGGCCGGTGGTCTACAGAGTTTATTAAAGTCTAGACATCTCCAAATGCTTTGCACCGTTCTCCACAGGAAACACGCGTGGGCACGCGTTCAGGCCCACCTGAACGTGTACAATTCATACTTACCTGGCAAGGAGATTACCATGATCAAGAAGGTGGTTCACCCATAGCGAGGCTCGGCCATTGCACTGAGGCTGTTGCTGACCCGTGCGAATTCCCCAAATGTGGGAATCTCGATTGCATAATTTCTGGTAGTGGGGGACTGCGTTCGCGCTCTCCCCTGATCATGTTGTTCTAAAGAAATAATTGCTATGACTGGCGGTCATCGGCGCTGTCTACTGTAGTCCATCCCAGGTTTGCAACGCTATGTTTCTCTTCAAAAGATCACGCAAACGATCAACGCAAGCACTGCAGTGTATGCATTGCGTTCAAACATGGAACTTCTCGTCTTGAATAACGTAATTCATTAGGCTAATTCATTTTTTTGCATTCATAAAGGATTTAATCATTGTTTCTGTATATAGTCCTTCTCTGGCCACGACCCAGCATAGCTCGAGCCCGCATTGAGCTATGCTGGGTCGGGCCTGTTTAAGTAGGCTACATGGTTGGAGACGCCTGGGAATACCTAAGGAGTGCCTTCTTGAATTGATTCCCTGCCGTTTCTATTTAACTAAAGATTGTTTTTGTATAAAAGTGTTTACGAACGTCCGGTCCTCAGGCAGCTTTCTTCTACTCTCTTGTGTGCTATGAAAGCAGGTTTTGCTGGCAGCGATAAATGCATACCGGCCGGTTTATGTCAGTCAACTATGATTCTTTTTGCAAAAAGTGTAAACGTCGGGCCTCAGGTCAGCTTTCTCATCCTTATTGTGCTAATGAAAGGCTGGTCTTGCTGCGACCATAAATGGTTTACGGGCCGGCCTTCTAGTTCAACTAATGAATTGTTTTTGTAAAAGTGTAAACGTCGGGGCTCAGCAGCTTTCTACTCCTTAACTGTGTAAAAGCTGGTTTTGCTGGGGCAATAATTGTTTAGGCTTATGTGTCCTGTTCTGTTCAACCTATCAATCATTTTATGTCAGAGTGTAGAGGAAAAATAGGAACTAATTTTCACTTGGACTCGTTCTTTGTAGGCTATTTATAATAGGCTAGTCTTATCAAACGGACAGAGACATGCTTTCCATGATGCTTTGTCTGGATGTGTGTGTGTGTGTGTGTGTGTGTGTGTGTGTGTGTGTGTGTGTGTGTGTGTGTGTGTGTGTGTGTGTGTGTGTAACTATCCGATCGGTAGATCGTAGTAAGAAATCAAATGAAACAAATTAAAGTTTATTGGGATCAATTGAAGAAAGAGGTTGAGCTCTTGTGGACTGAGAGAGAGAGCGGCACAAACAAAAACAATGTGCGTGCATTAACCAGTTATTATGTCCCTTGGCTTTAGTTAAAGAGACGTCACACAAATACTCTGTTTAATAATAAACGAATGATTGTTTTTGTAAAAGTGTAACGTCGGGCCTCATCAGCTTTCTCACTCCTTACTGTATAAATGCTTGTTTTGCTGCTGCAATGATTGCTTGCGGCCATACCACCCTGAACACGCCCGACCTCGGAGGCTCAGCAGGGTTGGAGCTGGCTAGTACCTGGATGGGAGACCTACTGGGAAGCCCAGTTGCTGTAAGCCTTGACCGGAAATACAGAAGGAGGAGAAGAATCGAAAAAAGATAGAAAGGCATTGTTAACAAGCCGTGAAGAGATCTGCTGTGCAATGCATTGGATGTTTCATTGTCTGTTGAATGTTAAAAATGTGCGAACTGGATTAAAGAAAGACAATAATTATAAAAAAAAAAAAAAAACACGCCCGATCTCGTCTGATTTCGGAAGCTAAGCAGGGTCGGGCCTGGTTAGTACTTGGATGGGAGACCGCCTGGGAATACCAGGTGCTGTAAGCGTTATCTTATTCAACTCGAGCTCATTGCCTCCGTGGCCTGGCCTACCGTGACCTGATCTTTACTGCCAACCGTTTGGGAGAATTTAAGCAACATACAAAGGCCCACAACTTCTCTCAAAACTATTTAATGTGGAAGGACATCATAGTAATACTGCCAGCAAGCAGCGAAAGAGAGATTGCAGCGACTCTGTGTTAATTTCTTCATCTTTCACACACACACAAACACGCATACACGGTGCTTGGTCTCTTTTTTTGTTTTGGCGTTGTCGGGTTAAACCGCCAAGTGGAGCGAACGTGTCTGGGGAACCTACACTATTGGTGTGAGAAATTCGTTAGCGCAACACTTCTCGGCCTTTTGGCTAAGATCAAGTGTAGTATCTGTTCTTATCAGTTTAATATCTGATACGTCCCCTACCCAGGGGACCATATATTAAATTGTTTATTGGGAAGTGGGAGATGGAAAAGGGGCTTGCTCCGTCCACTCCACGCATCGACCTGGTATTAGCAGTGCCGCCGCCAGGACCGCGAGTGCAATCCCTCTCTCACTGTGAAAAATAAAACTCCTCCTCAGAGTACCACCCGTCCTTCCTCGTGTAGTCAATAAAGGCGTCATTATAATTCATTAACGCACTCTTTACATATATTCCAACGAGAGAGTATGTTGTTTAAGAAAGGAAGAAGTGATTTCTTTCTGTTGGCGTTTCAATAACTCTGATCTCCAGGTTTCCTTTCGTTATTGCTTCCAACACGTCTGATTTCAGAATCGCCTGTCATTGTGTGTGGCCGGTGGTCTACAGTGTTTATTTAAGGTCTAGACATCCTCCAAATGCTTTGCAAACCGTTCTCCATGGGACACGCGCTGTGTGGCACAGTTCAGCCCACCTGAACGTGTACAATTCATACTTACCTGGCAAGGGAGATACCCATGATCAAGAAGGTGGTTCACTCCATAGCGAGGCTCGGCCATTGCACTGAGGCTGTTTGCTGACCCGTGCGAATTCCCCAAATGTGGGAATCTCGATTGCATAATTTCTTGGTAGTGGGGACTGCGTTCGCGCTCTCTCCCTGATCATGTTGTTACTAAAGAAATAATTGCTATGACTGGCTTCATCGCGCTGTCTACTGTAGTCCATCCCAGGTTTTGCAAGTTTCTTCAAAAGATCACGCAAACGATCACGTCCAAGCACTGCAGTGTAATGCATTGCGTTCAAATATGGAACTCTAGTCTTGAATAACGTAGCCTATTCATTAATTCATTTTTTTCATTCATAAAGGATTTAATCATTGTTTCTGTATAAGTCCCTTCTCTGGCCACGACCCAGCATAGCTCGACCCAGCATAGCGCCTGTTTAGTAGGCCTACATGGTTGGGAGACGCCTGGGAATACCTAAGGAGTCCTTCTGAATTGATTCCTGCCGTTTCTATTTAACTAAAGATTGTTTTTGTAAAAGTGTTACGTCGGTCCTCAGCAGCTTTCTCACTCCTTGTGTGCTATGAAAGCAGGTTTTGCTGCAGCGATAAAATGCTTTACGGGCCGCGTTCTAGTCAGTCAACTAATGATTCTTTTTGCAAAAGTGTGACGTCGGGCCTCAGCAGCTTTTCTCACTCCTTTTGTGCTTTGAAAGCTGGTCTTGCTGCGACAAATAAATGCTTACGGCCGCTTCTAGTTAACTAATGATTTTTTTTGTTAAAAGTGTATGTAACGTCGGGCCTCAGCAGCTTTCTCACTCCTTACTGTGTAAAAGCTGGTTTTGCTGCGGCAATAATTGTTTATGGCTTATGTGTCCTGTTCTGTTCAACCTATCAAATCAATTTATGTCAGAGTGTAGAGGAAAAAATAGGAGAAATTTCACTTGACCCGTTTCTTTGTAGGCTATTTAATAATAGGCTAGTCTCTTATCAAAAGGGACAGAGACATTGCTTTCCATGATGCTTTTGTCTGGATGTGTGTGTGTGTGTGTGTGTGTGTGTGTGTGTGTGTGTGTGTTGTGTGTGTGTGTGTGTGTGTGTGTGTGTTGTGTGTGTGTGTGTGTGTGTTTGTGTTTGTGTGTGTGTACATGTAACTATCCGATCGGTAGATCGTAGTAAGAAATATCAAATGAAACAAATTAAAGTTTTATTGGGATCAATTGAAGAAAGAGGTTGAGCTCTTGTGGACTGAGAGAGAGAGAGCGGCACAAACAAAAACAATGTGCGTGCATTAACCAGTTATTATGTCCCTTGCTTTAGTTAAAACGACGTCACAAAAATACTCTGTTTTAATAATAAACTAATGATTGTTTTTGTAAAAGTGTAACGTCGGGCCTCATCAGCTGTCTCACTCCTTACTGTTATAAATGCTTGTTTTTGCTGCTGCAATGATTGCTTTGCGGGCCTATACCCCCTGAACACCGCCCCGATCTCTCGTCTGATTTCGGAAGCTAAGCAGGGTCGGGCCTGGTTAGTACTTGGATGGGAGACCGCCTGGGAATACCAGGTGCTGTAAGCTTTATCTTATTCAACTCGAGCTCATTGCCTCCGTGGCCTGGCCTACCGTGACCTGATCTTTACTGCCAACCGTTTGGGAGAATTTAAGCAACATACAAAGGCCCACAACTTCTCTCAAAACTATTTATGTGAAGGACATCATACTAATACTGCCAGCAAGCAGCAAAAGAGAGATGCAGCGACCTCGGTTAATTTCTTCATCTTTCACACACACACAAACACGCATACAGGGTGCTTGGTCTTTTTTTGTTTTGTCGTTGTCGGGTAAACCGCCAAGTGGAGCGACGTGTCTGGGAATCTACACTATTGGTCTGAGTTTTCGTGTGCATCGCTTCTCGGCCTTTTGGCAAAGATCAAGTGTAGTATCTGTTCTTATCAGAGGAGGGCTTCACCTGGTTCAGTAGTGACGGTTCCAGAGCCTCTCGCATAGACTATATTTTTACCAGAGACTGCCCGTCAACCGATGCTAGATTAACCCCTGTTTTCTTCTCAGATCACGCTATGCTATCCTGCACCCTTTCACTCTCTTCAGGTGTGACAAAAGGTAGTGGTCTTGTGGAAGCCTAAATTGCTCCCCTGCTAGAGAAGATAAGGATTTAGCCAGCCAGTACAGGGACAGCAATTCAGTCAATGGCAGACCTCTCAAGACTTTTACGAAACACGAGGCACTTTTGGTGGGAAATGGTGAAGGGAAAGACAACCAGACTTTTTTTAAAAAAGGCGGGGGAAAAACAAAAAAAACAAGGAAAATAGATGCATGTGTGGGCTGCAGAAAAGAACTACAACGGTATTTTAAAATTAACACAACAAGGTTTTGATTTTAACCAAGAAAATTAGATTAGTTAAAAACGAAATGTTGATGTTATCTGAAATCACAAGCAAAGGAATTATAGTCAGAAGTAAAGAACGACACATGGAAGAAGGAGAAAAATGCACTAGATACTTTTTTAAGAAAATCATTAACAGTGGCGAGGGTATTTTTAAAGTTAAAAAAACAAATGGCGAACAGACCAATATTGACAAAGAAATAATGGAGGAAATAGAAGGTTTTTATAGCGATCTGTACAGCGAAAAACAAATAGAAAATGAAGCAAAAAACAAGATCATAAACAACATAGATGTAAAGATAGGTGAAAGTGCATTTTTAACCCGTGATTTTAACCTTCTGGAACTTCACAAATGTTTGTCGAGTTTTAGGGGGGGAAGGTCGCCGGGGGAAGATGGGGCTTCCACTTGAATTTTATCTGACTTTCTGGGCACATTTAGCCCCTGACATTAACTGAACGGTTTTTAACGATCTTCCAACGACTAGACCGACTAACCAGACAGTTTAGATCAGGGATAGTAAAATTATTGTACAAAAAAGACGACAAGACTGACCTGAAGAACTGGCGACCAATAACCCCTTTTAAAACGTTGACTGTAAACTTTTTAGCAAACTTTTTTAGCAAACAGAATTGTCCATGGTTTTTAGGGGAGGTAATCCACCCGGAATCAAAAACCTGTGGCATATCGGGGAGGAATATCACCGACAGCCTCGTACTGATTAGAGACACCACATCTGTTTTGCTAGAGACAGGAACATCAGACTAGTAGTCCTAAATTTAGATTTCGAGAAAGCGTTTGATCGGGTCTCGCACCAGTACCTATTCCCAGGTACTGCAAAAAATGGGCTTCCCAGAGAGGTATATAGAGTGGGTGTGGGATTGCTGTATAGGGACATCACCAGCAAATTTCTTGTTAATGGGAAAATCTCACAAAGCAGTAGATTTGCGCTGCCGGGGTCCGTCAGGGTTGTCCGTTGTCTTGCCCTCCTCTATGTGGCATGCATAGAAACCACTGGCACAGGTCTTTGAGAAGGGACCAATGGATTAAAGGGGTGGCCATACCGGGCAGTGGGGGACTTTTTAGCAAATGTGTTTTAATATATTGGACGACGTCAACATTTTTATGACGGACCTTTTATCAGTACACAGAACACTGGACCTGACTGACTGCTACGGACTGGCCTCTGGGTCCAAACTCAACAGAGGGAAGACCAAGCCCTTTTTTACGGACCATGGACGGTGACTGAGATGACCGGACTCCCCCTGACCGTGAAACAGACTGACATAAAGATACTCGGAGTCAAATTCGACAGGGAGGGGAGGGGACCAAAAATTGGCCAGACGTGGTAGGGAAGTAAGGCAGAGACTGGGATACTGGGGACTTAGAGGAACTGACAATAGAAGGAAGGGTTTTAATCAAAAGCAGTGATTTTACCTTTGCTCTTATTGATATGCTCTGTTTTTATTCCACACACAGCAGAGTGCTTTTAGAACTGGATCGAGCAGTTTTTTTATTTTCCTTGTGGGGATCCAAGTGGGAGAGACTGAAGAGATCAGAAATGAAGAAAACAAAAGTAAAAGGGGGGAAAGGAGTCCCAGACCTCCACCTGTTTTTAGGAAGTAGATATGCTGCAATTCACATAAAACGAGCAATGGCCTCATCCAGAGAAAACAAAACAACATCAATGGCACGATTCTGGATGGGGTCCTACCTAAAAAAATTCCCGTTTTATATATCAGATCATAGGACACCAGTATCATTTAACTTGTCAGAATTCTACGCTTTTATTAAGAAGTTTTTAAAAAAATTTAACCTTGAAAATGAGGATTTGAATGTTTTAACTAACCATCGTTTTATAATCGCAGAAGTGCAGGAGCGGGAACCAGTGAGTCCAGTGTGCGCGGGCAAGCATACGCGAGCCCGCAAACAGTCTGGCACAATGTGAACCATCCTGCCCTCTCCAACAGACTCCGGGACCTGTCATGGATGGCAGCTCACGAGATCCTCCCAGTCAGGGCCGTCATGCACTTCCCGGGGGATGGCTGCATCCCCAACCTGCCCTCGACCAGATCGTTGTGGCGCGCCTGAGTCTGTGAGGCACCTGTTCTGGGAGTGCAGCGCTGCTGGAGACCAGTGGGCAACGGCCGGCTCCCTACAATTCCCGTACTTACCAGCAGGGGAGGCCCTGACAGCCCAAATGGTGCTGTATGGGGTGAGCCAAAAGAGTCAGCAACCACCGGACTTTCCCAAGCAATGGCTCACCCTAGCCGCCATTAAAGACGCCATATGGGCCTCCAGAAAACCTGCTGGTAAGAGAGCACATGCAGATCCCCCCGTGGCTGTGATCCGGATGGCCGCAGCAACGGTCCAAGTGGCTGGTGCCTGCAGGCGGCAGGCCTAGGACACAGGCCACAAAGAAGAATCGCCTCTGTGCCCATTCGGACGAGGGAGTCGGAGGCACACGCGGGAAAGGTCGAGGCAGCGCGGCGGCCTGGCTCTCCGGGAGGAGGCAGGTGGGAAGGAGAGAGAGGGGCGAGGAGATCCTCTGAGCCACAGGTCCCGAGAGACAAATGCCTATTGGAGAGGAGCAGGATGGGGCGGTGTTTTTTTATTTTTTTAATTTGGGCTTCCTCCCGTTCCTGCAACAGCGGTTTTTTCTATTACGTTTGTTTTTTTTTAAGCATCACAAAGATTTTATAAAAAACAATGTATCCCATGTAATTAATTTATATTTCTTTATCTTTTACTCACAATATCTAATGGATTTATACTTTGTTGTTTGATTAAAATGTTTTTAAGTGTGTATGCTTTTAAAACACAATGACCTGTAAAATGTGATATGAAAGTTAAATGAAGGAACTGGTGTCAATAAATATTTTCAAAAAAAAAAAAAAAAAAATCTGTTATTATCAGTTTAATATCTTGATACGTCCCCTACCCGGGAGACCATATATTAAATTGTTTTTTTTGAACTGGGAGATGGAAAAGGGGCTTGCTCCGTCCACTCCACGCATCGACCTGGTTATTGCAGTGCCGCCAGGACCGGTGCAACCCTCTCTCACTGTGAAAAATAAACTCCTCCTCAGAGTACACCCGTCCTCGTGTAGTCAATAAAGCGTCATTTATAATTCATTAACGCACTCTTTACAATTATTCCAACGAGAGTATGTTGTTTAAGAAAGAAAAAGTGATTCTTTCTGTTGCGTTTCAATAACTCTGATCTCCAGGTTTCCTTTCGTTATGCTTCCAACACGCTGATTTCAGAATCGCCTGTCATTGTGTGGCCGGTGGTCTACAGTGTTTATTAAAGTCTAGACATCTCCAAATGCTTTGCAACCGTTCTCCACGGGAACCACGCGTGTGGCACCGTTCAGCCCACCTGAACGTGTACCAATTCATACTTACCTGGCAAGGGAGATACCATGATCAAGAAGGTGGTTCACCATAGCGAGGCTCGGCCATTGCACTGAGGCTGTTGCTGACCCGTGCGAATTCCCCAAATGTGGGAATCTCGATTGCATAATTTCTGGTAGTGGGGGACTGCGTTCGCGCTCTCCCCTGATCATGTTGTTCTAAAGAAATAATTGCTATGACTGGCTGCATCGCGCTGTCTACTGTAGTCCATCCCAGGTTTTGCAAGTTTCTTCAAAAGATCACGCAAACGATCACGCCCAAGCACTGCAGTGTAATGCATTGCGTTCAAATATGGAACTCTAGTCTTGAATAACGTATTCATTAGGCCTAATTCATTTTTTTCCATTCATAAAGGATTTAATCATTGTTTCTGTATAAGTCCCTTCTCTGGCCACGACCCAGCATAGCTCGACCCAGCATGAGCTATGCTGGGTCGGGCCTGTTTATTAGGCTACATGGTTGGGAGACGCCTGGGGAATACCTAAGGAGTCCTTCTGAATTGATTCCTGCCGTTTCTATTTAACTAAAGATTGTTTTTGTTAAAAGTGTTACGTCGGTCCTCAGCAGCTTTCTCCACTCCTTGTGTGCTATGAAAGCAGGTTTTTGCTGCCAGCGATAAATGGCATACGGCCGTTCTAGTCAGTCAACTAATGATTCTTTTTGCAAAAGTGTAACGTCGGGCCTCAGCAGCTTTCTCACTCCTTTTGTGCTATGAAAGCTGGTCTTGCTGCGACAATAAATGCTTACGGCCGCTTCTAGTTAACTAATGATTGTTTTTGTAAAAGTGTAACGTCGGGCCTCAGCAGCTTTCTCACTCCTTACTGTGTAAAAGCTGGTTTTGCTGCGGCAATAATTGTTTATGGCTTATGTGTCCTGTTCTGTTCAACCTATCAATCAATTTATGTCAGAGTGTAGAGGAAAAAATAGGACAATTTCACTTGACCGTTTCTTTGTAGGCTATTTAATAATAGGCTAGTCTTATCAAACGGACAGAGACATGCTTTCCATGATGCTTTGTCTGGATGTGTGTGTGTGTGTGTGTGTGTGTGTGTGTGTGTGTGTGTGTGTGTGTGTGTGTGTGTGTGTGTGTGTGTGTGTGTGTGTGTGTGTGTGTGTGTGTGTGTGTGTTTGCGTGTAACTATCCGATCGGTAGATCGTAGTAAGAAATCAAATGAAACAAATTAAAGTTTATTGGGATCAATTGAAGAAAGAGGTTGAGCTCTTGTGGACTGAGAGAGAGAGCGGCACAAACAAAAACAATGTGCGTGCATTAACCAATTATTATGTCCCTTGGCTTTAGTTAAAACGACGTCACACAAATACTCTGTTTAATAATAAACTAATGATTGTTTTTGTAAAAGTGTAACGTCGGGCCTCATCAGCTTTCTCACTCCTTACTGTATAAATGCTTGTTTTGCTGCTGCAATGATTGCTTGCGGCCATACCACCCTGAACACGCCCGATCTCGTCGAATCTCGGAAGCTAAGCAGGGTCGGGCCTGGTTAGTACTTTGGTGGTAGACCGCATGGGAATTCCAGGTGCTGTAAGCTATTTCCTTTTCAACTCGAGCTCATTGCCTCCGTGGCCTGGCCTACCGTGACCTGATCTTTACTGCCAACCGTTTGGGAGAGTTTAAGCAAACATACAAAAGACCGACAACTTCTCTCAAAACTATTTTTTGTGAAGGACAGTATAGTGATGCTGCCAGCAGGAGCACGATGAGCTGAAACGACAGTTTCTACATTAACTTTCACCCACAATCCCATTCAGATCATGTGAGGGCGGCGAAAAATACCCACCCATTCTCTGACACTTTAAACCGGTAACCTTGTTTCAGACAGTTTAACGTGAGACGCACTGTATTGCAGATCATAATTAATTCAGATGTCACAATAATTGTTTACATAAGGAGTCCTTCCTGAATTGATTCCTGCCGTGTTCTATTTAACTAAAGACTGTTTTTGTTAAAAGTGTTACGTTGTGTCCTCAGCAGCTTTCTCACTCCTTGTGTGCTATGAAAGCAGGTTTTGCTGCAGCGATAAATGCTTACGGCCGGTTCTAGTCAGTCAACTAATGATTCTTTTTGCAAAAGTGTAACGTCGGGCCTCAGCAGCTTTCTCACTCCTTTTGTGCTATGAAAGCTGGTCTTGCTGCGACAATAAATGCTTACGGCCGCTTCTAGTTAAACCTAATGATTGTTTTTGTAAAAGTGGTAACGTCGTCGGCCTCAGCAGCTTTCTCACTCCTTACTGTGTAAAAGCTGGTTTTTGCTGGGGCAATAATTGTTTATGGCTTATGTGTCCTGTTCTGTTCAACCTATCCAATCAATTTATGTCAGAGTGTAGAGGAAAAAATAGGACAATTTCACTTGACCGTTTCTTTGTAGGCTATTTAATAATAGGCTAGTCTTATCAAACGGACAGAGACATGCTTTCCATGATGCTTTGTCTGGATGTGTGTGTGTGTGTGTGTGTGTGTGTGTGCGTGTGTGCGTGTGCGCGTGCGTGCGTGTGTGTGTGTGGGCGTGTGGGGGTGGGTGGGTGGGTGGGTGTGTGTGTGTGTGTGTGTGTGTGTGTGTAACTATCCGATCGGTTGATCGTAGTAAGAAATCAAATGAAACAAATTAAAGTTTATTGGGATCAATTGAAGAAAGAGGTTGAGCTCTTGTGGACTGAGAGAGAGAGCGGCACAAACAAAAACAATGTGCGTGCATTAACCAGTTATTATGTCCCTTGGCTTTAGTTAAAACGACGTCACACAAATACTCTGTTTAATAATAAACTAATGATTGTTTTTGTAAAAGTGTAACGTCGGGCCTCATCAGCTGTCTCACTCCTTACTGTTATTAAATGCTTGTTTTTGCTGCTGCAATTGATTGCTTGCGGTCATACCACCCTGAACACGCCCGATCTCGTCTGATTTCGGAAGCTAAGCAGGGTCGGGCCTGGTTAGTACTTGGATGGGAGACCGCCTGGGAAATACACAGGTGCTGTAAGCTTTATCTTATTTTCAACTCGAGCTCATTGCCTCCGTGGCCTGGCCTACCGTGACCTGATCTTTACTGCCCAACCGTTTGGCGAGAATTTAAGGCAACATACAAAAGACCCACAACTTCTTCTCAAACGATATTTATGTGAAGGACATCATAGTAATACTGCCAGCAAGCAGCAAAGAGAGATGCAGTCGACCTCGGTTAATTTTCTTCATCTTTCACACACACCACAAACACGCATATACAGGCGTGCTTGGTTCTTTTTTTTTGTTTTGTCGTCAGTTGTCGGGTAAACCGCCAAGTGGAGCGACGTGTCTGGGAATCTACACTATTGGTTCTGAGTTTTGTGCGCACATCGCTTCTCGGCCATTTTTGGCTAAGATCAAGGTGTAGTATCTGTTCTTATCAGTTTAATATCTGATACGTCCCCTACCCGGGGGACCATATATTAAATTGGTTTTTTGGAACTGACGGAGATGGAAAAGGGGCTTGCTCCGTCCACTCCACGCATCGACCTGGTGTATTGCAGTGCCGCCCAGGACCGGGTGCACCCTCCTCTCACTGTGAAAAATAAAACTCCTCCTCAGAGTATACACCGTCCTCGTGTATAGTCAAATAAAGCGTTCATTGTATATTCATATCCATGCACGCACTCTTTACAGTTATTTCACACAAACAGAGTATGTTGTTTAATCGAAAGAGAAGTGATTCTTTCTGTTGCGCGTTTCAATTAACTCTGATCTCCAGGTTTCCTATTCGTTATGCTTCCAAACACGCTTGATTTCAGTAATCCGCCTGTCATTGTGTGGGCCGGTGGTCTCACATGTGTTTTATTAAAAGTCTAGACATCTCCAAATGCTTTGCAACCGTTCTCCAGCTGGAAGCACACGCGTGGGTGGACACGTTCCAGCCCCACCTGAACTGTTACCAATTCATACTTACCTGGCAAGGAGATGATACCATGATCCAAGAAGGTGGTTCACCCATAGCGAGGGCTCGGCCATTGCACTGAAGGCTGTTTGTCTGACCCGTGCGAATTCTCCCAAATGTGGGAAATCTCGATTGCATAATTTCTGGTAGTGGGGACTGCGTTCGCGCTCTTCCCCTGATCATGTTGTTCAACAGAAATAATTGCTATGACTGGTGCTTCATCGCGCTGTCTACTGTAGTCCATCCCAGGTTTTTGCCAACGCTCGTTTCTTCAAAAGGATCACGCAAAACGATCACCGCCCAAGCACTGCAGTGTAATGCATTGCGTTCAAATATGGAACT
Organism: Melanogrammus aeglefinus; assembly: GCA_900291075.1. Classification (NCBI taxonomy): domain Eukaryota; kingdom Metazoa; phylum Chordata; class Actinopteri; order Gadiformes; family Gadidae; genus Melanogrammus; species Melanogrammus aeglefinus. The sequence continues at coordinate 8,671 of OLKM01003570.1, read as the reverse complement.
CTAGTCTTTGAATAACGATTTCATTTAATCTAATTCATTTTTTTATTCATAAAGGATTTAATCATTGTTTCTGTATAAAGTCCCTTCTCTGGCCACGACCAAGCATAGCTCGACCCAGCATGAGCTATGCTGGGTCGGGCTGTTGGGCAGACGCCTGGGAATACCAACTACACGGTGTGGTAAGCTTCATCTGATTCAATATCTCAGAGTCACTTGCCTCCGTTGGCATGGCCTACCGTGACCTGATCTTCTATTTGCCAAACATTTGGGGAATTAGTAACATAGATAAGTATACAGATCGAGTCTTCAGCAACTTCTCTTCATAACTATTTATGTGAAGAAATCATAGTAACACTGCAGCAAGCAGCAAGAGTATTGCAGTTGACAGCGGTAAATTCATCTGTCACACACACACAAGTACGCTACAGGGTGCAGGTCTACTTATGTTTTTGTCGTTGTTGGTTAAACCGCCAAGTGGTGCGACGTGTCGGGGAACCTACACATGGTCTGAGCTTTATCTGTGCACATCGCTTCTTGTGCTTGGCTAGATCAAGTGTTCAGGTATCTTTTTGCTGCGACATAAAATACTATACGCCGCTTACGGGTACATATATATTGATTGTTATTTGTTGGAACTGTGTGGCTGGAAAGAGGCGCCTTCATCCCAGCTACTCCCTCGCATCGTCAGTTATTGAAGTGCCGCTAGTAACTGTATCAAAGGCCTGCTTTTGTTCTGCAGCAATAATTGCTCAACGGCCATACCACCCCTGAGCACGCCCGATCTCGTGTCTTGATGTCGTAGGTAATGAAACGGTTCGGCCAATGAGTAGTACTTGGTTGGGAAGAACCGCCGACTCTTTCGGATTAGCGTGTTCAATCCAGGGATCTGTCTGTAGAGCTTTTTGTTATTGTTCAACACGAGTCTCGAGAGTCTGTCAGTTGCCTCGCGTGTGGTCTACAGCTGTATCTCAGTGTACTCCATGCTTTCAACTCTACGTGATATCCATGACACTGTTACATGCCCACCGTGTGAGAGACAATGTACTAAGCAGACAGTTGAGTCAAAGGATCTCAAGCAGCTGGTCTCTCCAAAAAGCTATTTTTGTGCCACTGAGGGCTTAACCAGTGATTTAGCAATGTACTATTATGCAAATTCTGTGGTGATATGTTGCGCCCCATGAATGGCCAAAGAGATATGGACTGCCAGATGAGCTGTCAACTGTGCCCAGTCTAGTGATTTTTCTTAAACTTTTCACCCACACCAACTACGTCAGCCAAGCACGGCCACTGTAATGATCATGAGATATGTGGACACGGCGAAATATACGTCACCCATTATTACTCTGACACTTTATAGCAATCCCTACATGGGTTTAGATCTGGTTTCTGGTATATGTCCCTTCTTGGCCACGACCGTATAGCTCGACTGAGCTAATACTGGTGGCCTGTACAGAGGCTATTGTAAGATGTCACTACCAGCAGTCCTCACGACACGCGCACTCCACACGCACATACACACTACACGACACACTCAGTGTTACTCACATCCTCACCAGCTATCACACACCTACACACACACACACACCACACCACACACACAGCACACACGCATGTACGGCGAGTGTTCTGCAGATATTTAGATTATATTTTCATATTAAGTGAACGTCATAGCGTTTACTATGGAATAAGGTAGTCTACTGCTGAAATCAATTATTATGCCGTCTATATTAAACTAATGATTGTTTTTGTAAAAGTGTTAACGTCGGGCCTCAGCAGCTTTCTCAATTCTTTATGTGTTTACTGTATAAAGCCTGGTTTTAGCCTGGCAGCAATTAATTGCTTACGGCCATTACCACCCTGAACCACGCCGATCTCGTCTGATCTCGGAAGCTAGCAGGGCCGGGCCTGGTTGAGTACTTGGATGCGGGGAGACCGCCTGGGGATTACCTTGTGCTGTAAGCTTTTTTCTTGTTCAACTCGAGCTCATTGGCCTCCGTGGCTACCGTGACCTGATCTTTACTGCCAACCGGTTTGAGAGGATTTAAGCACGTACAAAGACTCCCACGTCTCTCACAAACTATTTTTTTGTGAAACATGAGCGACAGTATAGTGGATACTGCCAGCAGGGAGAGCACAGAGAGCTGAACGGACAGTTCTATGTTTTCTTTAAACGTTCACCCACCACCAACACGCACACACGCACTTAAGCATCATGGAGGACGGCGAAAATACCCACCCATTCTCTGACACTTTAACCATTACCTTGGTACATACATTTAAACATCACACACACACACACACACACACACACACACACACACACACAACACACACACACACACACCACACACACACACACAACACACACACACCCACACACACACACCCACACGCATGGGCGCAGTGTATTTGCAGATCATTTAGTAATTCATATTTTCACTAATAATCGTTTTACAATGGATAAGGAGTCTACTGAATCAATTATTTGCCGTCTATATTAACTAATGATTGTTTTTTGTAAAAGTATAACGTCGGGCCTCAATCAGCAGCTTTCTCCACTCCTTATGTGTTACTGTTGTGTAGATTTCAGCTTATTTCTAAACTTTTTTTCGGACAGACTCTGCGTTGTGTATTTTCAGTCGTAGTAGTAATTCTTGAAGTCGAAATCAAAACAGCTTGACGGTTGGAGTAGAGGGTTGAATTAGATGGTTTATTCCCAGGATGTCAGCGAGATACAGACTTAGGTTGATAATCTATAGTGGAACCGGTGGTCGATTGACTGTGTCCTTGGCTGTCGGAAACCCTTCTACTCGTCGAACCAAAGGGTTGGGGCGAGCTATATTACAAAAAGGGGATAGATAAATAAAACAGGTGAACAGACGCACTCTCAGCCTTGATAAGGTTTATCTGGCCTGTCTATGTCTCCGGAGGGCCAGGTTGGTTCGACCGTACCCTGGCACATAACATGGGCGAATGTTGGGATAACACCTTGTATCAGTATGAGGGGCCCTGGCCTGTTCCTAGGAACTAGAAAATGTGACAATAGAGAGAGACACTTAAAATAAACACCAAACATTCTACAATCCTCCCTCTTGATCATACTTAACATAGTTTAAGATCACCAACAAAAAGAGATTTCAAGTGTATTTTCTTGGGGACCCATTATAATTTAAACTAATCAATGAAAGAAAGCATTAAAAGGCAAAAGACAAGTAAATTCAAATCATACACAAGTTTAAACCAGGTGTAGGCCACTAATAATAAAGAAAATAACAAACTCATTAGGTTACACATGATTACCAAAAACAGATAAAATTTTTTTTAAGGAATCTCAAGAAGGTCCATTTGTCCAGGGCCCTCCCTCTGGCTTTGGCAGTGAAGCTCCACCATTGTAACATCATGACTCAGTTGGTTTTGAGTAGCAGTTGCAACAGAGTTCTCTTTCAAGTTGTATGGATGGCCACCGCAGGTGTGATGAATGGGGGATGAGATGTCAGACGAACACTCCTGGGCAAAGAAAAATGCAGAATCAGTCATCATGGGGGAGGCATTGTTCACAGCCTCCAACAGTAATAATAATCAACTATGGGGTTTGATTAATTGTTCTTAATGATTCGAATAACAATGAAAAATTATCATACAAAAATTAATCGCCTTGATTCGAAAATGGTTATATCAGTAATCAGTAAATCAGTCAATCATAGTTCTCAATAAACCTTGTGTTGATGAATGAATTGATTGAACCTTTGTTTCAAAAATAAACCAACAAACAAAAAGTTATCTAAAGACCTGAGCAGTTGTGTCAAGAAGGAAACCAACATGAACTTAGAGAGGTGGTTGACAAAAGTCCTGCATCTTTCGAAAAACTTTAAACCTCTCGTAAAAATAAAGGAAAGAAAATAACAAACACTCAAGAAAATAAAGAAATGAAAATAACAAACACTCAAACACTCCTACTCTTTCACCCCATATCAGTCAATTTTGCGTGCCAAATCTTAACGAGTGTCATTCCAAGTTTGTGAATCAACTAATTTTGCAGTGGCTTGCATGTATCCACTTCGTCTTCTTAAGCTACACGATCAGCCGGATCGAGTAACTAATAGAATTTGGTTATGGCCCCTCATATTTAGCCTCTAATGCTAATCGTTGTGGTTTGTGGATCATAACCCATTGTCTGGTACTAACGGTGTCCTCCTTCTGGGCTCTGCCCAAGCTTCCTTGACTTGTTGATGTTCACTGTCCCGGAAGCGCCGTCGAGAGTTGGATGCAGTAGTTCATCAGTATTGTCGATGTCAGTGTGACGTCTGCAGTCCGCAATGTCCAACAGGAGCCTGGGAAACTGAAGCATCGGCCAAACCGACTTGTAGGGGGACAGTACCACGTCCTTTGTTGAATGGTTAGCTCTCATGCTGCACAAGGCGTATGGGCATCGCGTTCTACCCATGGAGTCCCTTCTTGGTGCATCTTCGCCAATCGCTCCTTCAGTGTCCTGTTGGCTCGTTTCCACCTGCCCTGACGATTGGGGGGTGATACGGACAATGGAGGGACCATGTTATGTTCAGCATACGGCTACCTCTCGGCGGCAGGACGCTCCGGTGAATGGCGTTCCATTGTCTGAGCAGATCTGATCGGGCAGCCCGTAGTGTGAATGAAATCTTTGACTAGCATTATAGCTGTGTGTTTGCAGTGTTGCACGTCGGACTGGTATTGCTTCGATCCAGCGGGAGAATTTGTCAAACGACCACAAGACTCTCTCGATATCTTTACATTGGGAGGGAGTGTGATGTAGTCTACTGTAAGCATCGGAAAGTACCGGGGGTGCGGGGACTTTCAACATTGGCAGTTTCACTTTCCTGTCGTTGGGGTTGTTCTTGATGGCATGTATAGCACATCTACCTCACACTTGTCTTTTGCCGGCAGCATTTGAATTTTGGGTGACCACCAGACTGGCCACAACCTGTTGACGGCATCTGTTCACGGCCACATGCCCGGTTGAATGAATCTGCGTCGCCGATATGGCAGTAGCTCTGTGGGATGCAACAGTCTGTTCCCGTATCTCCAGTAAGTTGTCGTCGTGGACGTTTTGCTGCTTCTCATCATGGTCATTTTTCTTTCTCGGACTCGCGGCGTCTTGCATCTTCCATGATGCTTTTCAAGCTTTCCTTGTGCTTCCTCTGTTGTTTGTTATGTGTGCTCCGTTTCTTCAGTCTCCATAACCCATTTGCCATTTGTCGTTTTCTCCGCTTCTCCGTCTTTCTGGTCTGTGCGGCTTGTTCTGGATACCGATCTGCCAGGCGTTTGCCTCTTGCTTCGTGCGTCTCCAGTTTTGTGTGCTTTTACCTGCACTACCGCCCAATTCTCTGGGAGTCGCATAGCATCAATAGGTTCTGCAACCAGCTCGCCATTCTTGATTAGGTGTGGCTTTGGCCTGTTACGAAACCCGTTGTTTCCACAGATGCCAAAAGTCCCTTTACACACCCAATGCATTCGGGGAGTCACAATAGACAGGTGGCAGACTTCCTTCTGCAATTTTTGGAGTGCTTGGGTCATGCTTTGAGTTCCTGCTTGCTGTTGTGACGTTCCGGTCAGTGGATCCGGATTTCCAAATACGGTCGCGTGCTCTGTTGAACTTGCGGTATCCCGCTCCACGGATTCCCATTTTCGACAGGGAGGACCCATCGGTGAACAGCGAGCATCCGGGTTGTGGGAGGGTCCTCCTTCACCGAAGTTGGCCTCTGCCGATCAGGCGTTACCAAGTCCTCGCACACATTGGTCCCCACTTCATTCGTTGCATGCCGTGTGGGGCGATCATCTGTTGGGATGTTTGAGACTGCATGCTGTTCGGGAGTTGAAATGTTAGGGAGAATGGTCAACAGGCTGGGAGCCAAGTTCCCCCTCGGCGGTCTGCAGACGGCATTAGGTACTTCCTACGGCAGCAGGGGCAGTTGACGACGTGTGGCAGCGGATGGAGAGTTGCTGATCCAGCACAAGAATTGTTCACCAGCTGGCGGCGAGGTCACACAGCTCTGTACCGCTCTTAAACATGGACCCAGGCCAAAGGCTGTTCGTATCCCAATTTTGTAGATAGTAAGGGCCCACCGCCTCAATGAGTCCTTCCGAATTGTTTCCTGCTGCCAGCACTGACGTCACAAACCCGTTAGTAGCTCGTTTTGACGGGAAGAGTGTGAAGGGTCTGTGGGACATTTGGGAAGTCCAGCGGTGTGTGCTTTCGCACAGGATGTTGCTTCAACTCCTCAAGCTTTTTTCGTTGCTTCGTTCTTCCATCTTGATTCTTATCCCCTGGAGTACTGGTCGTCCTTTCAGCAAAGTCGTTCAAGGTTGGCAATCTCCAAGTGTAGTTTTCCCCCAATTTCCTTGTTTGTAGTTGCATACTTCCCAAGAATGCTCGTGTTCTGTGACTGTCTTCGGGGTTCTGGCGTTTGCTTATTGCTTGCAGTGCGGTCGTTGGGTGATTTCCCGTCTTGCCTTGTAGATTTTCTAGTCCAAGGTAAATTTACCTTGGTTGAGACATTGTGACCTTGTCGTAGCTCAATTGTGACCTTTTCACAGGAATAGTCAATCATTGCCCTTAAGTCTTTGTTTCGTGCTCTTCCTCGGTCTCGAGGCAATTAGGATGTCGTCCAAGTACGTGATGACTTGCTTGATGTCATTTTGGGGGGCTTCTGGCAGGTCAGGTGTCGTGCAGGCGCTGGTGATAGATGGGTGGGAGGCCGACGGGCAATCCCTGAGCCAGGTCTAGCCCAGGTATACTGACAATCCATCGTAGGATGAAAGCCAGCACAATCTTGACACTCAGTTGGCCAACGGTTACTGACCCAGTAAGCGTTTACTGCCATTCAAGGCACTGTGAAGACCTTGTGCACTGGTTTGATGTCTTGCAGGAATTGATCGCCGGAGGCAACCACAGGGCTCAGATGTGTGATGCATTTCAGGTTCGCCAGCCGATAATTCCACTGTCAGTCTCCATGAACCATTTGGTTTTCTTCACAGGCCACACCGGCGCTGTTAGAGGTGAATTGGTCTTTAGATGATTCCCTGGTCATTCAAGTCTTTTATGAGTGGTCTCAGTCAATCCACGGCAGCTTCTGGTTTAGTGGATATTGCTTGACACATGGCAGGAATTTTTCCTAGTTAATTCAACTGGTTCATAATGACCAACAAGCCACAGGTCGGTCTTTCCCTTTGCCCAGACGGGGTGGATCCTGAGGTCCTCCCCTTGAGGGCTCTTATATGTCATCTGTCACCTCTCCATCTTTTGACGTCGAGGCTAGCATCCATGGCATACGTAGCACCATCCATCCCTAGAAGGGCTTCCTGGATCGACTCTGTAGCCTCAGCGAATTGTGATCTCGGATCGGGTCCAACAGCAAAGTTGATGGGATTTGTTTGTGGAAAGCTGGAGCAGTATCCATCCGGCGCTGCGGGCCATCTTCTTTGTTTTTGACTGGGACGGTGGAGGGATTTCAAAGTCGTAGTGGGGGATAGTAGTTGATTCAGGCCCCGGCTGTCACATCAAGAAAAGCAAATTTTCAAATTGGTGTTCAACGTTTAAAGCGGTTACGTAGACGCTGTTTTGTTCTTCGTCGGATAGGCCGCGGCGATGGCACGAAGAGAGGGGTTTCCAGTCATTTATTGTTTGGGTTTCCGTTCATTGAAATCGTATATGCGGCTGCAGTTCTTCACCACTCTGCGACTGCTAAATTTTCTTCCATAGTTCCTCCATTTTGTCTGTAGTGGTTTTCGTTCCCTTAGGTTTTCTCGTTGCGGTGCGCTCACGGGTTACCCCTTTCGAGGGGGCTTCACTTTCTCTTGCACGTGTCCACTTGTGTCCACAGTTGTGGCATGGTCGAAGGTTCTTTCTGTTCTGTCTGCTGGGGGGAAATCGTTCTCTATTTTTGTTGGGCTGAGGGATCTTTTCTGTTCCCTTTGCCATTCCCTTCTTCTCGTATCCGCCAGAATCGGATCCGATTGTCTTCATCTCGTCCACTTTTCTCCGAATCTTCGTGATTTCTGCCGCATTGGTTGCTGGCTTTGGTTGTCCAGCGGGAAAACCTTGGTTCTTTACTCCCCTTCGGATCTCGGCAGTACCTGCTCGGAGGTACTGGTCTTTCAAAGGCAAGTCCTGTGACTGGTCGATGGTGTCCATCATCATATTTCAGTATTGAGCCTGAGTGCAGCAAATAACATTTCGAAGAAGCGCTCGTTTGAACTGGGCCAGACTCTGTCTATCTTTTCTGCAAACAAACGGTTGTGAATTGTTGTCCAGTTGACCCTGTGCCTTGGATGCTTTTGGATCCACGGCCCTTTATGGGCCTTCCCTCACTTTTCTGGGTCGTGCATTCCGGTCTTCTCCAAAGCGGCATCATTCCACCTCCGTAATCGAATCTGGATTGCGCTCAGTGCTGGCTTCACGGTGTTTTTGAACAAATCAGCAGCCCATCGTAGGGGGTGGAGTTTCATACAGAAGCATCAGTTTGTTTCAGTATTTCCATGGCTGTCAGGCCTGTTCTACTTTGGGTGGTCGGATCTCCGCATCCATTTTTCGATTGTTCTTCGGGCTTTGGAGGGCTCAATAGAGGATTTGTGCGGTCCCTCAGTGCTTCTATCTTTTTCAAGCGGCCTGAGGTTAACTATTTCGTCATCTCTCTCT